>CM076583.1:499628542-499699955 GCA_034641835.2 Pinus albicaulis | reverse complement strand
AAAGGGGAGCAGCGCGCGCAGCGACCAAAACTCTCATTGCCATTATTTATTTTTTAACTAATTAATAAAATATAAAATATTAACACAATTTTATTTTATCTAATAATCATTATTTTTTAACTAATTAATGAAATATAAAAATATTAACACAATTTTATTTTATCTAATAATCATTATAGTTCATTAATTAATGAAATAATAAAATATTAACACAATTTTATTTTATCAATTCAATAAAAAGATCATAATATACCAATATTTATAATCATTATGCTTTAATTAACTAAAATTTAAAGTTAAATAAACATTTTATCAATTATATTCATATAATATGTATTTTTTTTTTCATATTAAGGCAATCAATAAACCTACCACCTATAATGAGGTAGGCCTCATTCCTTTTCATCATACAGAATAAAATTGATAAAGATAAAGAAAAATGATTTTATTTAAAGATTGAATATTTCAAAATATATTTTAAAGATTATAAATTAAAATATTTATTTTAAAAAAGTATTTTTTATTTTTTAGAAAGTAATAATAAAAAAAGATAGACAATTTTACGAAATAATTGATCTAAAGATGGAATGCTTAAAAATACCTCTTAAGGGTTACTCATTTAAATGCTTGTTTTTTAAAAAGATCTTTAATTCATTAAAAATTAAGAGGGAAAACAAATGAGTTTATAAAGAATCATGCCTTGATCTAATAGTTCACAGGATTATTTATAGATTAAACACGTTCTTAGAAAGTAGATTGTGACATCAAAAAGGGTGTGAGGGTCAATAAAACTACCATTACGTGCCAAGTAATTTTTTAACCATTTTTTAAACGTAAAATAGAGGGAGACATTTTATGAAGCCAAATTTTACTTTCTCAAATTAGTTGGTTTTTATATCTACTATTGGATAGAAGTTTTTGACATTAAAGTTTATCTCAACAAAGCCTTGTAATATGGGTAAGAATGTATCCTCTTAAGTTATAGAATAAAACCCTTAAGAAGAAAATAGGTAACTTGTATAGGTCCATCATTAACATATAGAATACAATAAAGCCAAACTCTATACCTCATATGCAACAATATGTATACAAATAAACATGTCCTTTTCTTTGCTTGAATATGTAATTTTAGAATATTAGACAAAAGAATATGTTCAAACCATCTACTATGAGAAATCCTCTTTATGTGCAAATAATTCCATGCCCATGACCACCTAACTATCCCTCGACAACCCTTCCAAATAACTTGTAAATGATGAGGATGAATAAGTTGACTAAAGAGTACAAATTTCTATGAGTATGAATAATAAGCATGCTAAAAAAAAAGACTACTAAAAGAAACTCAGAAGCACGAGGAACAAAAAATAAGGTAATAAATTTTGAGGTCTTAAGTTTGATACATGCAAAATCCTTACAAAGTTATGATGCACCAAAAAAATAACAACAAAATGTTACACCAACAAAGCATAAGAGGCAAGTGCTTTAACATTTGAGACTTAAAGAAAATATTGAACGAAATAATCCATCAAACTAATTTCTTTGCATGATGGATTGCAAGTAATTAAAAGGGAAGACAAGAAAAATAAAAACTAGATATATAATAAGGAATTGAGATCGTGAAAACAAATAAGATATGCATTTTCCCATATATTTAGATCATCAAAATTAACTAGAAGAAAATGAATATGGAAGTGAAATACTTATAAAACGTGGAAAGACCACAGATTCATAAATCATACTCTCCTTGTCACATGATAATAGGAACATGTAGAAAATTCTCCTGATGAAGAATTATTAACTTGTCCAATTTAATTAGTGCATGAATTAACAAGGAAAGAAAACCAAGTCTAAGAGAGCAACCCCACCTCTCTCGCCTTCCCTCATATTTAGGAAGTCAAACAATAAAATAACAAAAGAAATATGATTAAATACAAAACATCTTCAATAGTTGAAATAATATTTGGTGTACTTGTCCAAGATGATTGCCCTTCTAAAGTACTATCCCCAAATATCCACCCATAATTAATGAATATACTCAAAAGAGATATTAGATGGCTTAATGCTCATCCATCTCAACAACCAACTATAAATAAAAGTTTTATAGACCATATTGGTCTTAGTGGACATTAATCATCATCATGACAATCATTATCATCATTAAATAAACCACCAATAAATGAAATAATATTTGGTGAACTAATGCAAAGTGAATACCATCTTAAAGTACTATTCCCTCTTTTAAAAATCCACTCATTGTCCATTATTAATGAAAATACTCCCATAAAATATTAAATACCTTAATGATCATCATCTCAAACAACTAATAAAAGAATAAAATAAAAATAAAATTTATTTGGTGAACTTATTCAAGGTGAACACCCTCCTAAATAATATCCCCTCATAAAAAAACCAAGTGAAACAGTATCTCGTGCAGAATGATACTCTATATCGTCGTGGTGTCGATACAATGCTTCGATGTTGTCTCACTATTAACAAGGTAGAACACGTTTTAAATGACTGCTACGCTGGGGCGTGCAATGGTCATCTTTCTGGCGTAGCTACTGCCCAGAAAATATTGCGTGCAAGATACTACTAGCCCACTTTGTTTAAAGACTGTGTCACAGCGGTCCAGAAGTGCCATCCATGTCAAATTTTTACGAAGAAAATGTGCGCCCATCCTCCCCCTCTGCATCCGGTTATCTCCGTCGGTCCTTTTGCTAAATGTGGAATAGACTTCATCACATGCAATCCCACTTCTGCTGATGGACAAAACTACATCATAGTTGCGGTCGACTAATTCACGAAATGGGTTGAAGTCATTCCCACTTTTCGGGCCGTTGCAGAAACCACTGCTCTTTTCCTATTCAATCAGGTCATCTATCGTTTCGGTGTACCCCACTCAATTGTCACAGATCATGGTTCACACTTTCAGAACCAAATGATGACGGACTTAAATTCCATGCTAGGTTTTCGATAAGATCAATCTTCGTCCTACTATCCGCAAGCTAATGGTTAAGTCGAAGCCATAAATGGCGTCCTCAAGACCATGATTCGTCGGTTAGTCGGTAATCATAAAACCACATGGAATTGGAAGCTATACTCTGCATTATGGACATACTGAACGTTAGTGAAGACTACTACATGCTTCACACCATTCCAATTAGCATACGATCTGAAAGTGGTTCTTCCAATCGAGTGTGAGATTCCAACACTTAAACTGGCCATTGAACTCCTACCCAGCACCACTGTCGAAGAAGAGCGCTTTCTCTCACTCAATCAATTGGAAGAAACTCGTCGAGCTTCCATGCTGGCACTCGAAGCCTACAAGCGCCGAATAAAATCTCAATACGACAAATCTTTCAAGCCTTGTTCTTTCCAAGAAGGCGATCTCGTTCTACTCTATGATAATAGACACGACCTCTTGGGGGCAGGAACACTTCAACCATTATGGCTTGGTCCATACATCATCATCAAAGTCCTTTCTAAAGGGGCTTATGAACTTCAGGACTGTAATGGGATTCCACTCGTCGAGCCCCACAACTGGCTCTATCTGAAGAAGTATTTCGCCAAGTGTCCCACTGGGCATCTGCTTTGTAATTTCATGTATATAAATTTTGTATTTTTTTGGTGTGTCTAGAATATTTTGGGTTCTTGAGTGTTTTTTCTCATATAGGCTCTCTTATTTTACACAAATGTCTTCGTCATCCTTGCCATACGATGGATATGCAGATGGCGCTAGTCATCACACATGGCACATTGCATTAGCTACTTAGGTCCTCTATACACCTGAGTCGGAAATACTTGGTTCCGGGGGAATATTTATTGGCGATGCCACCAACAATATTGATGAGTACATGTCGGTGATACAACTCCTTACTGAAGATGCATCTCGTGACATCTCCAATCTAATGGTCAGGTTAGATTCCCAGCTAGTCGTTATGCATTTGAACAACTTTTATCGCGTTCGATATCCTGTCTTGTTACGTTATTATTGAGGGTACGACTTCTGGAACGTCAATTTCAATTCATTACTTTTGAGCACATTCCTAGAGAATCTAATGAATTAGTTGATTCGTTAGAAAATTATGTGTTAGATTGGAATTTGTTGCATTTATTATAGAAAGAGTCATGCATGAGTGTACATTTTTCATCATAAAAAATACATAAAAATTAAAAAATACAAGATAAAAATTGCCAAAATATGTAAATTTATATATATGTCGTGTCCAGTCAAGTTACATAAAAAAACTCTTCAAAAATTTTGTGTTTTATACAAAAATTGGCTCTGTGAAGCCTCACTCTGACATCTATACATCTATCATCTAATCCTGTTGAGCCTGCTACTCATGGTAGTAGATAACTGCTCTGGCTAACCTCCTCAAAGGCACCAAGAATATCTCCGGCACACCCACTGTGTGTCGCTGCAGATGAATAGGGATCTCCCTCATGGGAAGAGGTGGCACGCCCATGCTCAATCCTTCGAGGTTCCTGGAAACCTCGTGCAAACTACGTGTATCATCGCCCTCTTTGGTGGTTGTTGTGGCCTTTGCTACTTCTCCAACCCCAGGTAGCTTCATTCCTCACTGTGCATAGCGAGGGGCTCCAACTGGACGAACGGGTGCCACATCAATGTCAAGCAATAATTTTCATGTCAATATATTTTTCACCCATTAAACAAAAAAAATGCATAAACACTCAAAAGACAAAAAATATTTAAGCAACTAATTTTTTCTTCTTACCTATTGGCCCCCATTGAGTGCCTGGTGGCAATCTCATCTTCGGATCTCCTATGAAGTTCATCCCTGCATAGGGATAATCTTCGATCGTCAGGATCTGGCCTTTAATCCACTCAAATAATGCATCATCAAAGAAATGGCGGATCGAACCCTCTCCAGTCCGTGACATCAAGACGAACTAATGACCCTATCTAGGCTCTCGTGGTCCCGTAGCATCCATGATCATCCTGGGCCTCATAACAGGCACTCTCTCTAGTATGAAAGAAACAATTAGTGTGCCAAACCCAAACTCTCTTTGGGACCGGGTCTTGCAGGCTGTCAATTCTTCTTGAACCCAGCGGACAACGCCTTCGCACCAATCGAATATCTGCGGCTGTAGGAAACCAACACTAGTAGTACCAGGGCCTTGGTGGCCACTTGCTGACTCTTGGCCCCCACCAAGTGAATGATCAGCCACAGAAGATACCTCATTAGTCTCGAGGCCAGTTGTGCTATAAGAATATGCTTATTTACCGGCGCAATATTGTTCGTACATTGAGCCTGGATCAACCCCATAGTGGTGCGGGGATCAGGTCTCGAACTTGTTAGATTAGGCCTCGACCCTCTGCATGACATGTTGGTCAGAAAGTAGATGTCTTGTTTCTCTATTGTGAGTTCATGACCCCCGATGCAGAAAACATGCTACTGATCATCCCACCGTTGGATTATCCAGCTTAGAATGTCTTCCTACCCCTTCATCATCTCTAATATGGCATATTTTAGTAATTCACATCTCTAAGAAATAAGCAAAGTTGCTGGATCAGTGACCATTTCATGTTCCTCTCTTTTGTGCTCTCTCTCACGCTAGATACTCATGGTAAAAGCTTTTCACCTGCACAAATCAAGTTTTCAATGGATTAGTTGTGGGCCAAATCACTACATGATTGAGTAAACCAAGTTCAAATTTTTTTTGGGTCGGCTAATGTGGGGCCCAATGCAGAATAGGGCATGCTAATGCAATTTCCCTTAATGGGCAGTGCGTGTAACGCTTCCCTAGCATTAGGCACCCATGTTACCCACCTAAAATATTTAGGGCTTTCTCAAAAATGAATTTTTAGCCATTAAAAATAGTAAAAATACCAATGAAAAGCAAGATAAAGGCTCAAGCTCTTACCTGGAACTTGCAAAATCGAAAACTGTTGCTCAGATAGTCCACAATCGACAGCAAAATTTTCACCTCTTTTTTTCGCTCCAGAGCTCTTTCATAGCACACAAACAGTGAAAATGAAGGTATTTTTCCTTCTTATAGACATTCTGGAGGTATGACTCACTCAGATAGTCATTTCAAATTGGTAAATTTCCACTATTTTTTTGCTGAAACCATTGGTTTATCGAAGTCACTGATGCTCTGATGAATTGTCAGTGTTTATATGCAGATTTGACCATGCTCGACTCATTACAAGCCTTCTTTTTAGGGACTTTTTCTAGCTCGTAAAACTGAAAAAACCCCTAGTTTCCTTCACTGGGCTCGTTAATCTACCATGATGAAGAACTATGATCCATTTTTTCATATTTTTCTAGATCGTTAAAAAACTGAAAAAGACACCGAGTTTTTCTCTGTCGGACTCGTTAAAATTGTTGAGATTGCAACAAGATGATGCGCTTAGTGGAAAGGAGTCGCCTTCACTAAGTGGGCCCACAAGCTATTTTTGGTGCAAAGTCTATTTTTAGACATATGGATCATGTTCTATGAGTTGCAGGATGCTATTTGTGGATGGTTGGTCAAGTTGGAAAAAATAGATGGACTTCTATTTTTAGACATACCGGGCGGAATCTATTTTTAGATTGCCAGTCTAAAAATAGATATGTCGAATATTATTAGCTCTTAATAATATTTAGACTCTAAACATTATCTTATTCTCTTGGAGCACTTCGGTTAAGTGCACAGATGTGGCACAGGAGCTGACAGAAGGAATTACACTATTCCTAAGGGTTAAGTGGAGCTATTGCATGGATACTTCAGTTAGAACTCATGTGACAGAGTTTGGTGGAGTTGATTGAGGAAGTTAGTGGAGTTGTATTCGGTTTAACTAATCTAAACATAGTTGAGCTATTTGTATTCAGTTTAACTAATTGATACAATTAGTGAGAGTGGTGTGAATTAATTATTAATTAATTCACTAATTATAAACTCATTAATCAACTAAAGAATGCATCAGTTAACTTCAGTGCATGGACAGTTTCAGTGCAGACCAGTGTAGAAATAGGTGAAAAAGCAGGTTAAATATTAGTTGTGACTATACAGTTGCTATTTGCAACACACAGATAGGTGGAGAATCCCATGAGGATTGCGCAGTACAAGCCAGGTGGTTTATCTTTTTAATGAAGCCATCCCATAGCATTGAAAACGCAATAGAGGCTGGCTATCAAGTGGCAAAAGATTGGAGCATGTGTTTTGCTAGATCTAGCTTGATAGTGTGTAGCAATTGAGGGTGTGCATGAGAGCTTGTGAGGAGCTTTTGTACTATGATTGTTACATGATCTTCATGACATATAATATATAGATAGTTGGGGTTTTCAGCTTTAAGATTTCCCATTAAATACCGTGTTCATATGTGTGATTGTTTGTGGTTTTAATGTATGCATGCAATTGATTTTATTTCCGCATGTGATGATCAATGGTAGAAGAGATTCTGTATTATGCATGAAGCTAAAATAGTGTGTGATCAGGAGAATCTCGGTGAATAATATATCAGTTATTAAAATTTCTACATGTTATCAGAGCGATATTGATCATTGGAGCAATTGCAAAACATTGAAGTGGTTGAGTTTTGTGCTGGTGGAATTCGAATTTGCAGTAGTGTTTTCTTGGTGTCGAAGTTGAGATGTCTTTCAACGGATTGCGATTGGAGTATGCCCTTGAGGGCAGCTCGAATTATATTGCATGGAAGGACAGGATGGAGGCGGTGCCGGATGACAATGGGTTGAAGGAGTTCATAGATGCAGAAATTCCAAAGCCTACTTCTAGTGATGTTGTCGTACTTGACGCATGGAAAAAGAAGACAACAAAGTGTCGAAGGATTCTGTTGGAGGGCATGAAGGATCACATAGTATCCAACCTTCATGGTAAGGCTTCTCCATTCTTGATGTGGAAAGCTTTGACATATTTATTTCAAAGCAAGAGCGACCAGAGGAAGTTGGCGCTCAAGGATAAACTCAGGAACATAAAAATGGAGAAAGGCGACAGTATGCCCAAGTACCTCACGAAGTTCGTCCAATGCAGGGATGAGCTGGGAAGTGTGGGGGTGACTATTGATGATGAGGACTTGGTGAGCTTGGCTCTCCTAGGGCTTTCGAAGAGTTGGCTCTCCTATCAAGACTCTATCAATGGTCGGGAGAAATTGCCAGGATGGGAGCGACTTTGGTCGGATCTTGTGTAAGAGGAGATAAGGTGGAGTACCAGGGATGGATCTTCATCAAAGAACTCTAATGAAGAGAATTGTGCTTTGGCTGCCAAAGAAAAGAAGGGGAAGAGCAAGAAAGCTTCTCAATCCGGTGTGAAAGGTAAGAAGCAGGACATGTCCAAGGTGAAGTGCTTTCACTGTCACCAACACGGAAATTACGCCACCAATTGTCCACAGAAAAAGAAAAATAAGAAGGCTACTAACACTGCAGCTGGAGAGGCCTTAGCCTCGTAGTTTGAGCTGGATTTTTCACTGATCGCATGCTTGGTCTCAAGTTTGACAGAATCAGTGTGGTTTCTTGACAGTGGTGCATCTTTTCACATGACAGGAGATCGAGATTTGTCTACTGATCTGGATGAGAAATATCTTGGAGTGCACATCGAGATGGGCGATGATGGTAGATACAATGCGACCGGTATTGGTACCATTTCCTTTGAGAGGGAGTCTGGTAAACCCTTCGTATTGAAGGAAGTGATGCATGTTCCAGGATTGAAGAAGAATCTTATCTCTGTGGCGATGTTAGAAGACAAGGGATATGATGTTGTCTTTAGCGAGGGAAAGGCTTTCCTACGCAGTAAGGCAACTGGTGAGACCTGGAGGATAGGGGTTCGAGTTAAGAACCTTTATCAATTGCAGGTAGATGGCTTTGCAGCAATGGCAGGCAAGGCAGAAGGAGTGGTGAGTCGGGATGATGGCGAGTAGTGGCACCGGAGATTGGGCCACCTTCACCATGGAGCTTTGAAGATACTGCAGCAGATTTCTACTGGGCTTCCTAAAGGCACTCTTGCACAGTCAGATTAGTGCAAGGGGTGTACCTTGGGGAAAATTTGTGAAAGCCACCTTTCACCAGAAGGATAGTCGCGCCACGACGATCCTTGAGAGAATTCACATAGATGCGCCACGACGATCCTTGAGAGAATTCACACAGACGTGTGTGGACCTTTCTCAGTAACTTCGACAGCAAAGCACAGGTATTATGTGATATTTGTTGATGATTTTTCTCGTAAGTGCTGGATCTTCTTCATGCAAAAGAAGAGCGAGACATACTCAAAGTTCTGTGAGTTCAAGGCACTGGTTGAGAAAGAATCGGGGAAGTAGGTGAAGGCTCTTAGGAGCGACAATGGTGGTGAATTCATCTCTGGTGAATTCAAGGACTTTTGCAGCGCAGAAGGAATTTGAAGAGAGCTCATAGCACCTCATAACCCACAGCAGAACGGGGTTGCTGAGCGGAAGAACAGAACGATCGTGGGTGCTGCACGGGCGATGTTGCATGATCAGGGCCTACCCATTCACTTGTGGGTGGAGGCATGCAATACTGCAGTATATGTGCAGAACTGTTGTCCTCACAGGATACTTGGCATGAGTACACCCGAGGAGGCGTTTTCTGGTAAGAGGCCTGATATTTCCCATTTGAGGATTTTTGGTTCACCTGTTTACATTCATGTGACGAAGGATGCCAGGAAGAAGCTGGAGCCAACTGCAGAGGTTGGGATATTTGTGGGGTACACCGATATGCCCCACAACTATCGTGTGTATTTTCCAGACAGTCGCAAGACTGTTGTGCGACGGGATATCAAATTTCAGGAGGAGAAAGCCATGAAGTGTTCGCTTGAGAGGGAGCTACACTTGCATGCAGAGGAGGAGCTATTAGTTCCTAAGGATGAGTCTCAGGATGTGGATCAACCACAAGATGAGGTTCATGGAGTGGAAGAGACCACTCAGGCAGCGCCAACCATCAGAGGGCGGAAGCGCACTACAGAAGCTGAGCGACTGGCTCAAGATGCAGAGAAGGTTGTAGGAGCACCTACATCACAGCGCAGACAGAGACAGTCACCTGATCGGTATACTGGATACATGGCTCTTATGAGCAAGTGTATCATGACGGAGCCATCCTCTTTCGAGGAAGCTGTGAAGGACCCCGCATGGGTAGATGCCATGGTGGAAGAGTATGATTCGATTGTCAGAAACAGTGCATGGGAGATTGTCCCGAGACTGGAAGGGAAATCAATGGTGGGTTCGAGATGGATCTACAAAGTGAAGCAGGCAACTGACGGGAGTGTGGAGAAGTACAAGGCAAGATTTGTTGCCCGAGGCTTCTTCGTCGTACGAGGGGATCGATTATGAGGAGACCTTGCAACTCGTCGCAAGGTACTCTTCCATACCTTTTTGACGATTCTTGCCTCCCCGCCGCAACGATGGGGTGGCACATTGGATCGATGGACGTGAAGACCGCATTCCTCAACGGAAACAGGAAGGAGGTGTGTTGCCAGAGCAAAATTCTCGGTTTCGAGATCTTCAGCAGCGAGTCGCATGTGTGCGGCTCAAGAGAGCGTTGTATGGGTTGAAACAAGCACCTCGTGCTTGGTACACACGGATAGACAGTTATTTCACTGGACTTGGATTCTCCAAGAGTGAGGCGGATCCTAACCTATACCAGATTGTGGTGGAGGGTAAGTTGCTGATCATGATACTTTATGTAGATGATTTGATTTTGACAGGTGATGAACTGTTGATACACTCATGCAAGGCTGATCTTGCAAAGGAGTTTGAGATGAAGGACTTGGGCATCCTTCATTATTTCTTGGGATTGGAAATTTGGTAGCGCAGTGGTGGACTGTTTATTTCTCAGGGTAAGTATGCCCGGGAGATACTGGAGAAGTTAAACATGCATGGCTGTAGGCTTGTTGATACTCCTCTTCCTGGTGGATGGAGGAAGGAAGATGCTACTTCGGCAGAGGTAGTGGATGCCACTGTTTATCGACAGTTGGTGGGGTTGCTCATGTATCTGGTCAATACACGACCCGACATATGCTATGCTATGAACCAGCTTTCACAAGATATGGTTAAGCCAACCAAGCTCTTCTGGAAGGCAGGAAAGCATGCATTGAGATATCTCAGAGGCACATCGGGATATGGATTATGGTACAGACAGTCGGATGAGGTGAAGATATGTGGCTTCACGGATGCAGATTGGGCAGGGAGCCCAACGGAAAGAAAGAGCACATATGGATGGATTTTCAATATCGGGTCGACAACAGTTTCTTAGTACAGCAGGAAGCAGAGATCCGTGGCACTCAGTTCAGCAGAGGCCAAGTATATGGCAGCAATTTTGGCTGCATGCGAGTCTATATGGATGAGGAAGATCCTGGTCGGGTTGTTCGGTTCAAACTTAGAGCCTACTGTGATTTATTGTGATAATCAGAGTTGCATCAAACTCTCAGTTAATCCAGTATTTCATGATAGATCTAAACACATTGACATCCGGTATCATCATATCATAGATTGTGTGCAGCGGAAGGTCATGTTACTTTCATACATTCCTACGTGAGATCAGGTGCCGGTATCTTCACATAAGGCGCTCACCAGAGAAAATTCGAATACCACAAGGTGATAGGGGTTGCGGATAATCCTTATATTGCTGAGAGGGAGTGTTGAGATTGCAACAAGATGATGAGCTTAGTGGAAAGGAGTCACCTTCACTAAGTGGGCCCGTAGGCTATTTTTGGCGCAAAGTCTATTTTTAGACATATGGATCATGTTCTATGAGTTGCGTGATGCTATTCTCAGGGATGGTCAGTCAAGTTGGCGGCCAGATGGACTTATTTTTTAGACATATCGGGCGGAATCTATTTTTAGATTGCAAGTCTAAAAACAGATATGTCAAATATTATTAGCTCTTAGCAATATTTAGACTCTAAACATTAACTTATTCTCTTGAGCATTCCTGCCAAGTGCACATGTGGCACAAGAGTTGACAAGGAATTACACCTCCTCCTCAATGACTCCATCAAGGAACACACGCTCACATCCATCCGATTAGCTGTGCCACCCCATCTATGCCGAGAGAGAGCAAGAATAGTCTGTATGGAAGAATACCTTGCGACAGGTGCAAAGGTCTCCTCATAATCGATCCCCTCAATCTGTGAAAAGCTCGAGCAACAAATCTTGCCTTGTACTTCTCCACACTCCCGTCAGCTGCCTGCTTCACTTTGTAGATCCATCTCGAACCCACCACTGATTTCCCCTCCGGTCTCGGGACAATCTCCCATGCACTGTTTCTCACAATCGAATCATACTCTTCCACCATGGCATCTACCCATGCAGGGTCCTCCACAGCTTCCTCGAAAGAGGATGGCTCTGTCACGATACACTTGCTCATAAGAGACATGTATCCAGTATATCGGTCAGGTGACTGTCTTTGTTTGCGCTGTGATGTAGGTGCTCCTACAACCTTCTCTGCATCTTGAGCCAGTTGCTCAGCTTCTGTAGTGCGCTTTCGCCCTCTAATGGTTGGCGCTGCCTGAGTGGTCTCTTCCACTCCATGAACCTCATCTTGTGGCTGATCCACATCCCTAGACTCATCCTTAGGAACTAATAGTTCCTCATCTGCATGCAAGGGTGGCTCCCTCTCAAGCGAACACTTCATGGCTTTCTCCTTTTTTTATGTTCCTGAGTTTGTCCTTGAGCGCCAACTTCCTCTGATCGCTCTTGATTTGAAATAAATCTGTCAAATCTTTCCACATCAAGAATGAAGAAGCCTTACCATGAAGGCTGGATACTATGTGATCCTTCACGCCCTCCAATAGAATCCTTCGACACTTTGTTGTCTTATTTTTCCATGCGTCAAGTACGACAACATCACTAGAAGTAGGTTTTGGAATTTCTGCATCTATGAACTCCTTCAACCCATTGTCATCCAGCACCGCCTCCATCTTGTCCTTCCATGCAATATAATTTGAGCTTCCCTTAAGGGCATACTCCAATCGCAATCCGTTGAAAGACATCTCAACTTCGACACCAAGAAAACACTACTGCAAATTCGAATTCCACCAGCACAAAACTCAACCGCTTCAATGTTTTTCAATTGCTCCAATGATCAATATCGCTCTGATACCATGTAGAAATTTGAATAACTGATATATTATTCACCGAGATTCTCCTGATCACACACTATTTTAGCTTCATGCATAATACAGAATCTCTTCTACCATTGATCATCACATGCGTAAATAAAATCAATTGCATGCATACATTAAAACCACAAACAATCACACATATGAACACAATATTTAATGGGAAAGCTTAAAGCTGAAAACCCCAACTATCTTTATATTATATGTCATGGAGATCATGTAACAATCATAGTACAAAAGCTCCTCACAAGCTCTCATGCACACCCTCAATTTCTACACACTATCAAGCTAGATCTAGCAAAACTCATGCTCCAACCTTTTGCCACTTGATAGCCAGCCTCTATTGCGTTTTCAAAGCTATGGGATGGCTTCATTAAATAGATAACCACCTGGCCTGAACTGCGCAATCCTCATGGGCTTACTCCACCTATCTGTGTGTTGCAAATAGCAACAGTATAGTCACAACTGATAGTTAACCTACTCTTTCACCTATTTCTGCACTGGTCTCCACTGAAACTGTCCATGCACTGAAGTTAACTGATGCATTCTTTAGTTGATTAATGAGTTTATAATTAGTGAATTAATTAATAATTAATTCACACCACTCTCACTAATTGTATCAATTAGTTAAACTGAATACACATAGCTCAACTATGTTTAGATTAGTTAAACCTAATACAACTCCACTAACTTCCTCAATCAACTCCACCAAACTCTGTCACATGAGTTCTAACTGAAGTATCCATGCAATAGCTCCACTTAACCCCTAGGAATAGCGTAATTCCCTTTTCCGTCGTACTTCCTCAAAATGTACATCTCTGGCACTTAATCGAAGTGCTCCAAGAGAATAAGATAATGCTTGCAGTCTAAATATTATTAAGAGCTAATAATATTTCCGATATATCTATTTTTAGACCGGAAATCTAAAAATAGATTCCCGCCTCAAAAGAGTGTCTAAAAATAGAAGTCCATCTATTTTTTCCGACTTGACCAACCATCCATAAATAGCATCCCGCAACTCATGTAATGATGCTCCATATGTCTAAAAATAGACATAGTCTAAAAATAAATTTTGCGCCAGAATTTGCCTGCGGGCCCACTTAGTGAAGGCGACTCCTTTCCACTAAGCTCATCATCTTGTTGCAATCTCAACACATTCATAATAGATCACAGTTTAATTTCCATCTTAATTAAGGGACAACCAAAATAGACATGCACCCAAAAATAGCACTGTGGGCCCCACCCTAGTGTGGGTGCTTAATGCAACTAGGTACTTAATGCACCAGGCGTGGGTGTTGAATCTTATTTGTGAATCTCAACACTCTCTCTCAACAAGAAATGGATTATCCTTCACCCTAATCCTATCTCCGTGGTATTCGAATTTGCTCCTAGTGAGCGCCTTCGTCAGAATATCTGCAACCTGATCTTCCTTGGGAATGTAATGAAGCAACATGATCCTTCACTACGCACACTCTCTGAGATGATGGTACCAGATGTATATTCTTGGACCTATCATGAAACATAGGATTAATCGAGAGTTTAATGCAATTCTTATTATCACAATGAATAATTGTCAGATCCATTTGAGAACCAAACAAACCAACCAAGATCTTTCTCATCCAGATAGCCTCACATGCAACTTGACTTGCTACCGTATATTCCTCTCCATTGAACTGAGTGCCACAGATCGTTGTTTCCTACTGTACCAGGAAACTGTTGTTGATCCAATGCTAAATATCCCCCCTGATGTGCTCTTTCTGTCCGATGGAATTCCAACCCAATCTGCATCCGTGAAGCCATGTAATTTCACTCCATCCGTCCGTTTGTACCATAGAACATACTCTGATGTGCCCCTCATGTAAATCAGGACATGCTTCCCTATCTTCCAAAAGATCTTGGTAGGCTTAACCATATCTTGAATCAACTGGTTAACTGCGTAGAAAATGTCCAGTCTCGTGTTCACTAGATACATTAGCAAACCCACTAACTGTTGATAAACAGTTGCATCCACTACCTCTCCAAAAGTAGCATCCTATTTCCTCTAATTTCCTGGAAGAGGAGTATCCATGGGTTTGCGGCTCTCCATGTTAAACTTACCCAGTATCCCCTTTTCATACTTGCCTTGAACACAAAAAGTTCACCATCCTACTGCCATATTTCCAATCCAAGGAAATAATGGAGTCCCAATATTTCGAACTCCCTTGCAAGATCCTCCTTGCATGAGTGTATCAGCTACTCATCACTAGTCAAAATTAGATCATCAACATAAAGAAAAATGATCAATAGCTTACCCTAAACCACAATCTGGTACATGTTTGCATCTGCTTCACTTTTGGTGAAGCCTAGTCCAGTGAAATATCTATCTATCTGAGTGTACCAAGCACGAGGTGCTTACTTTAGCCCATACAGTGCTCTTTTGAGCCTGCACACATGCGACTCACTGTTGAAGATTTAAAAACCTTCAAGCTGCTCTATGTACACCATTAGCAGAATTTTGAGGTCTAAAATGAGCATCCTAAGAAATAATAAAATAATAGCTAAACCAATAAAATAATATTTATGAATTTGCAATTCACTTTTTACACCAAAATCCATGTAACCATGGTTAAATTCAATTCAAAAGTTGTACCAAAATAAAAATAATAAATAAATTGTATCGATGTGACTATAAATAAGAATGATATTTTCAAGCAAAAATTATTATCATTGCACAACTAATTCATTTGTCCTTTGTACTTAAATAAATTAAAATATAAATATAAATATAAATTCATAAATTATTAATTATAGAATATCATATTAATTAAAATTTATGTTATTTAAATTATATAATAACATGTAATTAATATACTATATAATTTTATTTTATTTCCCACTGCTCGTGCTCTGCAGCCACGACCATCCTCTGCTTCCGTCTCTTCTGCCTCCAGCCGGGCGAATGGCCACTTCGGAGTCCTCCCCGGAGGTGTCCTCCCCCTTGGATCAGGCCCAAGCCTTCTCGGCTCTGATCAACTCCTTAGATCCTCTCCACCGTAGGTCGACGATCTAAATTTGTTAAGAAGCTCGATGGCATTTAGGAGGTCTCCCTTCCTCCGACTATTCCACGCATGGCTACCCTTTCTCTAGTCGAGAAGGGTCTCATAGGTCAATTTACTGGATTATGGCCCTCCCCGAAGACTGTTAAAAAATGGGTTGAGCGTAATTGGTCAAACAAGATCAATGGAAAAATCTCTATTCGTTTCTACGACAGAGGCTACTTCACCTTTCACTTTGAAACAAAAGAGGACAAGGATTTGATCTTCAGGAACGACCCCTACTTCATGGACAACAGAGGTCTCTATCTCAACAAATGGACGTCAAAATTTGACCCTAAAATTGATGTGCCAAACGTCGTCTGAGTGTGGGTGCGCCTTCCCCACCTTCCTTTGCACTGTTGGGGGGATGACTCTGTTTGTGTGATTGGAAACGTTGTTGGAAATTTCATTGATCAGAGCGAACCGAAAGACAACATGCAAGCATGTGCAAGTCCGATCTGCGTTGAAGTGGATCTGGGTAAAGGCCTCCCTGAGGCAATCAAGCTAAAAGTTGACAAATGGACTCACATTCAATAGCTCGACTAAGAGAAAATCCCATTTAAATTCAAGGTATGTCACGAATATGGCCATTTTTCTAATAGATGCTCTAAATTTATTGATATTGAAAGCCTAGATCCAAACACACAATGGGAAACCATAAAAAAAAGACCTATTTGAATCCTAGAAGCACCAGCAACTCCTTGGCCCACTCTGTGCCCCCTCCCAAAGCCACCTCCTCCTGCCCCTCCTCTTCCTCTCCTTAACCCTCTAACCCTTCCCACCAACTTGTTGATCCTCCAACCCCTTCTCCTCCCTTGCCCCCTCTGAAGATGATCCTCCCCTTCTCTCTATCCCCTCTTAGCCCGCCTCCCCTCATCCCTCCTCCATTAATCCTGGTCCCCCCTCCTCTTCTTCAGATCCCTCCTCAACCTGAACCACTAGAAATTCTGTAAAAGAACATGGAGTCACTCTGGAAAATCTAAAGAAAATTGGCCCTGGAACGAAGACATCCAAGAAACACAGACATGAAACTGCTCAAAAGGATATAGCCCTTGGAACTCATAACCCTATTGAAACCTATATCTTAGGGAAAAATTTCAAAGATTCAGGACAAAAGGAGCAAGGAGGGAAGACAGGTTCTCGCTCTGCTTTCCTGAAATGATGAAATCCCTCTCATGGAACTGTAGCGGTTTAGGGCACCCCTCAAAAACTTCAGCCCTAAAAGATTTAATGAATTAGGAAAAGTTGGATATTATTCTCCTTCAGGAAACTAAGCAGGGAGATCTTGACATGGACATAATTATAAACAGAATGAATAATCATGTGGGCACCCACTCAGAATCCAGAGGTGCCTCAGGTGGACTTGCACTATTTGGAATCAAAGTGTTTGGAAGCAAACAGGTCCAGCAAAAAAGCAAAATTGGATCAAAGTGACTCTACAGAACATTAAAGAGTGCATTGAGATCATCATTTACAATATCTATGGACCCAAACATTATAGGGTTAAAAAGATATTTTGGGATGCTCTAAAAACTAAAATTGACAATGAAGACAATAGCAATGTCATTATTGGAGGGGATTTCAACTTAATCCTTCATGAAAATGAAAAAAGGGGTGGTTGTTTCAACCCGGATCCCTCTATAGATCTACTTGAAACCATCATTCAAGAGCATGATTTGGTTGATATTGCACCAAAAAATTGCAAATACACTTGGAGAAATCGTAGGATTGGAGGAGGAAACATCATGAAGCGTCTTGACAGATTTCATATGGTTGTCCCTATACTCTCGTTCTTCTCCATTGCCACTACCAAAATCCTCTCCTCCTCCGCCTCTGACCACTACCCCATCACCCTCTCCCTTGGTGACCAACCCTCTCTTGGCCCCCTCCCTTTCAAATATAACCCTCTTTGGAATGATATTCTATAAGCAAGATAGTTAGTGCGCAATACCTGGTTGCAACATGTGGAGGGATCTCCATCGTTTATTTGGGAACCCAAACTAAAGAAGGTCAAAATGGCCTTAAAGGAATGGGCCAAACTTAAGGAACCAGATAAGATCAAAACAGAAATAAAAGCAAAGTTGGAGGTTGTCCATAACACCATTGACTCTGAAGGGAAAAATCAGGAGAACTCCAATCATGAAAAAGATATCTATTGGCAATTATACAAAATCAATAGGAAAGAAGAGGAGAAGTGGAGAATAAAATCCGGAAATTTTTGGCTCCAGGTAGGTGACAAAAACACCTCCTTCTTCCACAAATAAGCTACAAATTGCAAGACTAGAAACAACATATCCTCCATCATAGAAAATGAAGGTAAAATTAAGACAGATCAAGATCTAATTAAAGCAGCTACCACCATTCATTACAAAGATCTTCTCACTGAAACAAAACAGCCTAAAGACTACTCTGATTTCTTAAGGCATCTGCCAAATCTGATCTCTGAAGAGATGAACGACGCTCTGAAAAAAGATATAGAAGAGGCTAAAATCCAATGTTGCATCCTGACAAGGCTCCGGGTCCTGATGGCTTCTCCGTCAGCTTCTACTAGTCCTACTGGAACTTAATAAAAAAGGAATTGACCAAAATGATACAGTGGGCTCAAAGAAAGAAGAAAATAGGGGGCTTCACCAACTCAACCTACCTTGCTCTTGTCCCCAAAGAAAACCGCCCCTCGTCCTTCTCAAGATTTAGACCTATCTCTCTCTGTGATTCCTCTTACAAAATTATTACCAAAATCCTTGCCATGCACCTCAAGCCCTTTCTCCCCAGTCTCATCTCTAAAAACCAAGGAGGCTTCATCTCCTAAAGGCAAATTTTAGACTCTATCCTTCTTGTTCAAGAAGCCATCCACTCAAGTACGACTCGCAAAGAGAAAGGATTCATTCTCAAACTCGATCTAGCCAATGATTTTGATAGGGTTAGACACTCATTCCTCATATCAGTCGTTTAAAAAATGGGCTTCGACAATGACTTCATCACCCTTATCAAATCTTGCATCTGTAGCCCTTGGATCTCCCCCCTCATAAATGGCAGGCCTGCAACCTTCTTTCAATCCTCTCGCGATCTTAGACAGCGCTGTCCTCTCTCTCCCTTTCTTTTTATCCTCATGGTCGAATCCTTCAGCAGAGCCTTAGACCACATGCGAAGAGTATGCCTCATCACTGGAATAAAAATTGGCAACGGTGTCAAGAGCATAAACTATTCGCAATTTGCAGATGACACTCTCTTGATGGGTGGTGCAACTTGCATAATTTCTCACAGATTCAAATATCTCCTTGAAAAATTCATGCTTTACTTTGAAGGACTGATAAACTTTCAAAAAAGTTTCATTTATGGTTGGAATGCAACTAACCAAACCATACACAAGATTGCACAAATTTTTTGAGTTTCTTATAAACTGAACTGGGATCACTTCAATTACTTAGGCATGCCTGTCAGCACAGGACCTCTAAAGTCAGAAGTCTAGAACATTATAATAGAAAAAATGAAGAGAAAATTTCAGCAGCGGGGTTTTTCCTGGTTAAACCTTGCTGGGCGAGTAGTCTTTTTCAAATATGCCCTCTCATCTCTGCCCTTGTATCATTTCACTCTGCTTCATGCCCCTGCTAGCATACATCACAAATTTGAAGCAATCCTAAGGCATTTTCTCTGGAAGGGAGGAAAAAACAAAAATAAAAAATATAATCTTGTTAAGTGGAGGCATGCCACTCAAGACTACGAAAATGGAGGGCTCAGAATCCTCTCACCCAAGCTTCTGAATAACGCCTTTGGGGGAAAGATCATGTGGAGGTTAATCAGTGGACAACAAGCTTGGTGGAAAAGAGTTATTGAATCCAACTACCTCAACTCTCCCAGACAACATCTCCTTGATAAATACATCCCAAATAGACCCTGCTCTAGAATCTGGGCCCTTTGTAAGAAATCCATTCCTTTCTTAATTCGCAACCTCTCGAAAGTCCCTCAAGGGGGCAGCAGCATTAATATTGGGAAAGACAGAATTATGGGGCAAAATCCATTCTTGGAAAGACCTGGCACTCAACGCATTCTCTCTTATTTACAGAATCTCGATTTAAAATTTTTAAGTCAATTCTCCTAATGGGATGACCAGACTAACAATTGGATTTGATGGCACTTTCTCCCTGTCCCTCCTTATTTTGAAGCAGACCTCTCCAAACTCCAAGTCCTAATACATGGTGTTGCTCCCTTGCGAAAAGACATTATGGATAGCTTTCGTTGGGATCCCACAGGATCTGCATACACCATCAAAGCTGCTCACTACCAACTTAGCAAAGATCACTTTCCCTCTCCTCCATGGCCAATTTGGAAACTGGTTTGGAATTTTGAAGCCATCCCAAAGATAAAGATCTTTATCTAGACTCTCCTCAAAGGAAAAATCCTCACCTCATAAATTTTTTTAAAAAGGGAGTGAATGGACCATCCAGATGTCCCAATTGTCAATGTGCAGAAGAGACTGTGCATCATCTTTTCATCAAGTGTCCTTTCGCTGCTCAATGTTGGGAAGATCTCACTTCATCCTCCCAGCTTCACTTGGGTTCCATCAACGCCATTTCTGATTTGATTAAAAACTGGAGGAAAAATTACCCTTGGGGAAAAAAGAAAAACAACTTGGCTAGAAGGGTCTGGGATACCCTTTCATATGTGCTCTTATGGAACATATGGCTCGCCAGAAACAAAATGATATTCAACAACAAAAAGCCTTCTTCTAGGAAGGTCTACAACAAGACATGGATTCTCACTCTCGAAACAATTGTCTTTAAAAACACCAGCAACATCAACGTTAGTGACCTCCAAGTGGAGGAAAGGAACTTTTTGGGAAAACTATTGGACAGTTATGAATTCTTCACTCCTCCAGCCAAAAAACCTCATCAAAATGAAACATGGAATGTTCATCTAAAATAAAAGGAATTTATTGAATGGTTGGACAGCTGCTCAAGGCCTACTCTTTTCTTTGATGGTGCATCCAAATCGAACCCAGGAATTTTTGGAGAAGGAGGAATTATCAAAAACGGAAATGAAAACACTCTTCTCTCCTTTGAGTGGGGTCTGGGCTCCATCTCCAACAAAAAAGTAGAAGCTTACGCCCTCCTCCAAGGTTTCCATCAGTTAAAAGAAAAAAACATTACCAACACAATGGTGTTCGCAGATTCCTCTATCATCATCAACATGATGATCAAATACCACCCCGTCTACAATATAGACCTCCACATAATTGTTAGCAGATGTCGTAGCATATATAAAGACATGAAAGACATATCCTTCTATCATATCCTCAGAATGAACAACAAGATTGCTGATACTTTAGAAAACAAGGCATGTGTAAGAACAGCTGGGCAAATCCTCTACAATGATAACCTATCTCAGATTCCCTTGCCATGATCTTGACTCTGCTGAATAATATATTTCTTTGGATCCTCCCATCTGAATTCTCTGAAATTCACAAACCTTCCCATACCTCCTCCCTCTTCTCTCCTGTGACCCTATCTCCTTAGGCTCGCTCCCCTGCTGCTTTCTCACCTCTCCACCGCATTATATCTCCCCTCGCTCCCTTCATATTCCCTCATCCTCCCACTGTATTCCCCTGCTGCTTTCTCACCTCTCCACCGCATTATATCTCCCCTCGCTCCCTTCATATTCCCTCATCCTCCCACTGTATTCCCCTGCACAACGCATTTTCTCCCTACTGCTGGACTCTTGCTCCACGCTTTCACCTCCCCCTGCTACCTTTCTTCTCTGTGCATCTACCTCTCCTCCATAGCGTGCCCCCCCCTCTTATATCCACCGTTCATTGCTCTCTATCTCAGCATTATGGCACACAGCGAAGATTTTTTTCATTGTCCAGATCTCCAGGCCGAGTTGGAGCAAATTCGTGCACAAAAAAAACTCCTTGACGACAAACAACACGCTGATGTGTAACTCTTCCTGCACAGGGTAACGTCTCTCCAACAGCGGTTCAATGATCTCTCCAACCCCTACGCCCATGTGGAAGAATCCGTTCAAATTCTCAAATACATCATTGAGAAACGCTCAGCCCCAAGCTCCAGCTCCAACAATGTGAGAAATGTTGGCATAGAGGCCAACACAGATGCTTCAAACGGGCGCCCAATAGGCACCGACTGATTTTCTCATCTCTTCTTCTTAGCATGTCTTTTAACTTTGTTATACGTCTTTCTCAGTTTGTCCGAATCTACTTGTTATCTATATTTCAATATTTTATAAACAATAGACACAAAGAAGGCGTGGAATTTTTTGGTAGCCACCTTCTCTATTGCTCCTCAGAAACACTTGCATGTAACAAGGAAACTTTTCCTTCTCTTTTTTGGAATATAAAATAGCACCCGATATTGTTAATATATATATATATATATATATATATATATATTGTTTTATTTATGAATTTTATATTACATACTGAATTAATTTGATTTATAAATAAATATTTGAAAATATACAAATATAATATTTATTGAAAAGTGTGTAAATACATGAATATTGTGTAGGGATATGCATTTTTTCTTTCAAAAAATATGAAATGAAAATAATAATATTTTATTCAAAAAATGTGAAATGACAATTATTATGAGTACTTTACTTTATGACTTTAAAAGTACTTAGAGCACTACCATAGTGAACCATGAGTTTTTATCCACCATTGAGAATGTGACAAGTAAGTACCTTTAACTCAAGCAATGGCACCTCAACCATTAGGGATGATGTCATCCCCTAAAATGTGATTGGTTCTCATAAAGTGAATTTTGATTATACATTTTCCTTAGGAGGCCCATTATAGACCTCAAAATTCCCCTAATGCTCTTCCTCAATGATCCCATTGAGAAACACAGTTTTCACATCCATCTAATGAATGCACCAGCCCATCTGCACTGAGAGTGCAAGGATGGATCTTATGGAAGAGTACCTTGCGACAAGCGCAAAAGTATCATTATAATCTATCCCCTCAATATGTGAGAATCCCCAGGCCACAAATTTGGCCTTGTGTTTCTCCACACTCCCATCAGCAACTTGCTTTACCTTGTAGATCCATCTTGATACAACCACTGATTTGTCGACGTGTCTTGGGACTATCTCCCATGCACTGTTCTTGACAATGGAGTCATACTCCACCATTGCATCAATTCAAGTAGGCTATTGCACTGCTTCCTGCAAGGAATATGGTTCAGTCACAATACATTTTCTCATAAGAGCCATGTATCCAGTAAATCGGTCAGGAGACTGTCTCTGTTTGCGCTATGAAGTAGGGGCTCCTACATTCTGTGCAGCATCAAGTCTCAGCCTATCATCTTGCGTGGTGCGCCTTCTACAATTTCTGATGGATGGCTCTGCATGATTTATTTCCTCCACTCCATGAACCTCCTCATGTGGTTGATACACATATTGAGACTCATCTTTGGGAACCAGCAGTTCCTCCTCTACATGCAAGTCCAAATCCCTCTCAAGGGACAACAATATGGCTTTCTCCTCATCAAATTTGATATCCTGTCGAACAACAGTCATTCTATTGTTTGGAAAATACACACGATAATTATGGGATGTTTCATTGTACCCCACAAAAATCCCAACCTCAAATATTGGTTCTAGCTTCTTCTTGGTGTCCTTGGTCACATGCACATAAAAATATGAGCCAAAAATCTTAAGGTGTGAAACATCAGGTTTCTTACCAATGAAAGCCTCTTCATGTGTACTCATGGCAAGTACTCTATGAGGACAACGATTTTGCACATGTACCGTTGTATTTCATGCTTCCTCCCACAGATGCATCGATATGCCTTGATCATGCAACATCGCTCGTGCAACACCCATAATAGTTCTGTTCTTCCTCTCTGTGGCCCCATTCTACTGTGGGTTATGACGCGCTATGAGTTCTCCTCAAATTCCTTCTTTGCTACAGAAGTTCTTTAATTCGTTAGAGATGTATTCTCCACCATTATCGCTCCTAAGAGCCTTCACTTGCTTCCTCGACTCTTTCTCCACTAGTGCCTTAAAATCAAAAAAATTAGAGAATGTTTGATCTTTCTTCTGCATGAAGAAGATCCATCACTTACGAGAAAATTCATCAACAAAGATTACATATTAATTATGTTTTGTTGTTGAAGCAACCGAGAAAGGACCACACATGTCTGTGTGAACTCTCTCAAGGATCCCCGAAGTTCGGTTTTCCTTCTCATGAAAGGTGGCCTTTACATATTTTCCCATAGTACATCCCTTACATGTGCCTAACTGCGCAAGTGTACCATTGGGAAGACTAGTAGAAATCTATTGCATGACTTTTAAGGCTCCATGGTGAAGATGGTCCAATCGCCTGTACCATAATTCGCCCTCATCCCACCTCACCACTTGATCTGCCTTGCCCATCATTGTTGCGCAACCATCTACCTCTAGCTTGTAGAGATTCTTAACTCAAATCCCTATCCTCTTGGCTTGACCTGTTGTTTTATGTTGCGGGAAATCTTTTCCATCACTAAAAACAACGTCATAGCCTCTATCCTCCAACATTGCGACTAAGACCAAATTTTTCTTTAGACCTGGTACATACATTACATATTTTAATTGAAATGGTTTACCTGACTCCCTATAAAAGGTAATGGTACCAATCCCGTTAGCCCTGTACCGTCCGTCGTCACCCATTTCAATATGCATCTAGAGATATTTCTCCTCCAAGTCACTGAAAAATTCCTTATCTCCCATCATGTGAAAGGAAGCACCACTACCCAAATACCGCACAGATCCTAATGCACTAGACACTATGCATGCGATCAATGATAATTCAAGCTCAAATTGCGAGGCAAGGGCCTCACGAGCTGTGAATCCAACAACGTTCTTGTTCTTCTTCTTTTGTGGACAGTTAGTAGCAAAATGCCCATGCTCGTGACAATGAAAAAAGTTCACCTTGAACATTGGATTCAACGCTCACAGTATGTTTCACGACATGGAATAACTAACTTCCGTGGATACTAACACTGGAGATTGTAGCGGAGACTAATGCCCACAGGATTTGGTCTAACAACAATCATGATTCCAACAAGTGGTATTAGAGCGACAGGTCTCGAGTTCGAAACTCACCAGGCTTGCGTTGGGGGAGAGATTGTTGGACATTGGGTTCAACGCTCACCGTGTGTTTCACGACATGGACTAACCACCTCTCGTGGATCCTAACGCTGGTGATTGTAGCGGAGACTAACGCCTACGGGTTTTGGTCTAACGACAATTGTGATTCCAACAGACATGTCATGCTTCTTGCCATTCTTGGACTCGGATTTTGAGTGGAATTTCTTCCCCTTCCCCTTCCTTGCCTTGGAAGCTAAAGCACAATCCTCTTCATCTTCATTCTTAGATGAATATCCATCTCTGGTGTTCTGTTTGAACTCCTCCTGCACCAGATCCGACCATAGTCGTTCCCAATATGGAAATTTTTCCCTTCAGTTGATAGAGACTTGATAACTGTGTCAACTCTTGGGAAGTCCTAGGAGAGCCAAGCTCACCAAATCATCATCAACAACTGTTATTCCAACGCTTCCCAGCTCATCCCGACATTGGACAAACTTTGTTAGATATTTTGGAATGGTGTCGCCCTTTTCCATCTTGATCTTCCTGAGTTTATCTTTGGTCGCCAATTTCCTATGGTCGCTGCTGCTTTGGAATAGATCCATCAAAGCCTTCCACATTGCATATGGTGTGGATTTCCCATGGAGGCTTGAGACAATGTGGTCTCCTACTCCCTCCAACACGATCCTCCTTGCCTTTGCCACTTTCTTTTTCCATGCATCAAGATTTATAGCATCCGTAGCATTGGGTTTAGGAACATCTTTGTCAATGAATTCCTTCAACCCATTGTCTTTGAGTACTGCCTCCATCCTGTCCTTCCAAGAAATATAGTTTGAGCTGCCCTCGAGTGCATACTTTAACCTGAAGCCGTTGAAAGCAATTTCGATCTTGAATCAGTTGTAGCACGAAGAAATTCTTTCTGCAAATTCAAATTATATCGAGTCACAAACTCAACTCTGCTTCATTTCTGCAATTTCCTGCGCTTTGATACCATGTAGAAATTATACAATATGCATGTATATCTTGGATTCACCTGATCTAACAATGTACTAAAGTTAAATATGGAATCACTTCTACAAATATTTTGTAGAATTAAAAACACAATCTCTAATCACATGAACATGAAGAAAGATCAATCACACACAACACAGATCATTTCCGGAGGAAAGCTTACAACTAAAAACCCCACTACATTCTATTGTGTATTAAGCATGGATCATGAAATAGTTACATACAAAACTCTTCTCACAAGAGCCCCCAGTACTTAGCTAATTATCTCACATTGTCATATGAAAAACTGACCAACACATAGCCAATTCTAAGCCTCTAGACAGCCTGCCTTGCTTGCGCAATCCCTGATGGTAAATATCCCTATAAGATAGGAATTCTTGCCTGCCTTGACTGCGCAAGTATCATGGGCACTCCAATGGGTGTTTTCCTGCATGTATGCAAGTCAATAATCCTACAACTAATATTAAATTTCCCTTTCACCTAGAACTCAACTGGGTCTCCACTGGATCTGACATGCATGCAACTAATAATAGTAAATCCTCAGTTGCATGTGAATTAATTAATATTTAATTCACTTGATCTCTCACTACTATATCTTCGGTTACAACTAGCACAACTGAGTTTAACTCACTTAACCGAGTTAAACCGATTTACAACTTGAACCAACTCATGCAACACTGCACTTCAAACTCTGTTAAAACTAGAATTACTCTGCATGCCTCACCAACAACCTCTAACTCGAAATCCACTAGCTAACTGAATTTATCACTTTCAGTTAACTCATTCAAGTCCACATCACATTTTAATGTCCATCTTAAGTAAGGGATAACAAAAATATACATGCACCCAAAAATAGCATTGTGGGCCCACCCTAGTCTGGGTGCTTAATGCACTATGCGTGGGTGCTGAATATTCTTGTTGAATCTCAACAATTAACAGTTTTCATCATTGACTGGTAATCAAACGATTTCTCGCATGTTCGACTACAACTCCTTTATTCACATGTGTTGAAATATGTATTTTAGTGAAGCGGCAACCAATACCCTGGGTTGAGGCTTACATCATTTGGTTTTGTTTCCTATCCCAAGATGCGATATTGTTTTTGGAGACAACTTATCATATTAATCCTGTCATGACACAAGCTTCCACATTGTGCTTCTCGATCGACATACTGGTCATATCTCTTCCCGGAGAAATCATTTTGATACAACTACTGAGCATGGGAATGCCTGACTCAGGACAGATACTTATATTTCTGACATATGTTCTTTGTTTCAGGTTTTCCTCAGTCCTTCGACTCCTCTCGCTCTACTACACATGTTATAAAGTATTTTTGCCATCATATTCGCCTCTGACCTCACACTTTAGGGGGCATCTGTTACAAGACAAATGACCTCCTTATCAGCTCAGAGGATAAGGAAACATGGAAGGAAGAAAATGACCTAGACAAAGACCTATTTTGCCAAGGTAACACACCCTAGATACAGCTAGGTCGAGTTATAAGGCATCCCAACCTTTCAGAGGGAGAATTAGTGCCTAGGTTAACACATTGTCTTGCCTAAGGGGCAACGTTGCCCATGTTTCATGAAGAAAAAGGGACAAATCCCGCAATAACTAACTGACATTTCATGCTTTTTCTCAAAAGAGTCAGTCCAAAAAGCAGCAAAATGCGGTGCAGACCTTTGATTGGAAATTACTAAACCCAACTGAGCATCTAAAGAAGGAAAAAGAAAGGAAAAGCAAGGAAACATCATGATTTTTCCCTATTCGAATTGATGGAGAAGATTGACAAGATTAGTCCTCCCAAATTCTTATACATTGGAGGCTAAGGCTCATTGTCAAAGGTCGAAAGGTTGATTGTGTGAAGAGCGTAACTTTGTTGTTGAGTGTGATGCTTAATGATTGGGACGTTTCATTGAGAGCTATTGGCCTAAGTATCATTACACTCGGATATTGAGGAGAGAGAGAGGAGTTAGAAGACTGAGGGAAGCTTGGTCAAACCAACAGTTGTAATCTTCCTTCTCTTATTAATAGAACTGTATCTATTTTGTCCACTTGATGTTTTATCAATGCATCCATTGCTTATTTTTTTATGAAACATGATATAAGTGGCTTATATCTACATAGTTAAATTTTGATTATATACTTGTTTAGTTGCTTGTAGTGATGCAACTGTGAATATTACACGTGTGCTTTGTTTGTTTGCATGATCCAGACTTGGAGCCGGTGTTGAGGACCTCTGCCACACTGCCTAGCGCTCTCCAATAGATCTGTCATCTACAAAGAGGTAATCCTTCAATATCTCACTTTTTCAATTAAGCATTAGTATGAACATGTATGTAGTTTCTTCGTGAACAATACAGTTAATCTGATTGTCTGCCTTGGCTCGAGAGGGATTTACTCCAGCTACCACCTGTGCATTTTACCCCTAAGAACTTAACTCTTAAACGCGGGTTTGTGGCTTAATCTAGGATTAGCAGGTTAATAAACATGGCTTAACATTATAATTCTCCACTGGTGAACAGTGCTAGGCCCACGATTCTTTTCTCTTGAACATATGGGAGGGGGTTTGCCCCCTCTGAACCCCCAACTCCAGCGCGTTAAAACTTTAACTATGTGTTCATGCCCATAGCTATCAAGGAACATCATGTGGTATGTTGGTTTGCGCGGGCGCTAGTCTGGGAGAGGTCGCGGGGTTGAACCTGACCTCTGCCCCTCCTCGGTCATATATTTTTTTGAATGAACCTTTGCAACAGATCTTGGTATATATGTAATATTTGCGCTCACGACCTTTGATTTGAACCTTGGTTAAAAAAAATAATGCACCATCCATCCTTTCCATGGGGGAGGGCATGTGGCAACCTCCAGCTGCTCCATGTGGCCCTTCTCCATTGGTTGAAATTTCACCATTATAAAAATAATAATGCACCCACTTAGAAAATTTCAACCTTAGGATTAGGAAGAAAAAATTTCAATTTCCCAATAAACATTGGAAAATCTGACTGTGACACTTGTCACAATGTCATTGGCTGAAAATTGGAGAATATTCCCTGGATATTCCTGAGGTGCTGACTGGACTGCCAAGTCATCAGTCCATCACTGTTTTTCACATTTTTTACTTGTTTGAAAAAATGGACATCATACCATAACTTACTCATACAAACTCGGATTTTGATGAAAGGAATTACATTGGAATCCTGGTGACGAGTTCTATCCGTTCGTTCTGGTTTGGAGAATTTCCAAGAACTTTCATTTTTGAGCTAAATACTGAGCCGAGTTTGATCATTCCTCCCCACTAGAAGCCTTTTGGACCCAAAAAGATACTATCAATTGTTCATCAGGTGAGGGTAAAGCTCCCTCACCCTTTCACTCACCATCCGTTTGGCCTTGAAAGGATTTTTTCCCTTGATTCCCACTCTAAGTTATTCGACATTCCCTCTCCTTGAAGTTCTGATTATTCTGTCAAGTATGAGATCTTGTTGAGGTTCATCAAGATATTTTGGCGAGAAATAATTTATTGATGGAAGCTGAACATGCTCTCCGTGATCATCAATCAAAGGAGGCTCAAACAATCTCAAATTCTCAACATTTACGAGAGAATATATTTGCATATAAGGAGGAAAATCTAGCTTAAATGCATTAGTACCAATCTTTTCAAAAATTTTAAATGGACCATAACGGATTGGCTTGAGCTTTTTACCTTCCCCTTGCAATCCTTCTTGTCTTATATATAACCAAACTTCATCTCCAACCTTGAATTTTCTATCAACAAAGTGTTTATCATGCCTTGCCTTGTAGTTGCTTTGACTCTTTTCAAGTTGTTCTTACACTGTGTGATGTACCAACTGAATTTTCTCAATGAACTTCCTTGCCTTATCCATGTCAATATGACCATCTATAGCGACATATTTCTCAAAGAGGAGACCCATGGTAATCTTGGCAAGTACCCAAAACATGTCTCAAATGGCGATGTGTTTGTGGAAGAATGCTTTGTATTGTTGTATGCATGCTGAATGTAATGCAATTGTTCATCCCACAACTTGGGATGTTTGCTACAATAACCTATAAGAAGATGAATGACTATACTAGTTACCACCTCGGTCTGACCATATTTTTGCGAATGAAATGTTGGACTCTTCTCCAACTTTGTGTCCATCATGTCCCATAATTTGACCAAAAATTCCCAACAACCCGGGAATCTCGATCACTTACAATAGAAGTAGGAAGACCAAAATGAAACAAAACATTTTGAAAGAAAAGGTGATTTGTTTGTTCAACTGTAATTTTTTTCTTACATGGCATCAAAAGACACATTTTGTTGAACCTATCTACCACAGCATACAATTTATCATGACCTTTCCTTGACATTGGAAGACCACCTACAAAATCCATTGAGATACTCTCCCAAGGATGTGAAGGAAACAAAAGTGGAGTGTACAATCCAAGTTTCTTATTACTAGGCTTACTTATTGCACATAAATAACATCCTCTAATAAAACGAGATACACTATCAATCATGCGTGGCCAATAACAATAACTTTGGAGATTTGCTATTGTCTTGCCTACACCAAAATGTCCAGCAATCAATGAAGTGTGCGCCTCCCTTATGATACTGTTTCTTTCTCCCTGTGGTATACATAACTTGCCCAAGTGATACAACAAACTGTTATGCGCATGATAATCTAACTCTTCATTTTGGTTTCCTTGACTCAAGATCTCATACACATCTTGAAAATCACTATCATATGCATATTGTTCAATGTAACTTTCGTGCATAACTGAATTGTGCTTGAGTATAATAGATGAATTTACAATAGGCCTAGAGAGCATATCAACTACTTTATTGTAGGTTCCCTTTTTATACTTGATAACCAAATGAAATTTTTGTAGAAATCCCATCCATCTGAAATGTCTTGATTGCCACAACTTTGACTATGATTGTAAGTATTGCAAAGGCTGATGGTCGGTATGGATAATGGTCTTTTTCCCCATCAAATAGTGCTTCCATTTCTTTACACTTTGTACCAATGCATATAACTCTTTTTCATAGCTGGGATAGTTAGTCACAGCTCCATTAAAAATTTCAGAATGAAACGAAATAGGATTACCATGTTGCATGAGAACTGCTTCCATGGCATAATCACTTCCATCTGTTTGGATCTCAAATGGTTGTCTAAGATCCGGAAGAGCCAATACCGGTGCTGAAATTATCTTTTGATTTAAAGCATCAAATACTTTTTTTTGCATATCTCCCCAATGGAAGACCTTCTTGACACTTGTCAATGCATGTAATAGAGCTGCAATGGAAGAAAAATTAGCAATGAATTTCCTCCAATACTGTGCTGCCCCAGGAAATCTTCTTACCTCTGTAAATTTATTTGGCTTGGGCCAATTCAGAATTACCTCTACTTTGGAAGGGTCTATCTTCAACTCACCTCCTCCGACAATGTGTCCCAAATACAAAAAAAAAGTCTTGTCAAACTCACACTTTGACATCTTTAAAAATAACTACTCTTTTTTCAATACATCAAGTACCTTGTTCACATGCATGACATGTTCATCTCTTGATTTGTTGAATATAAAAATATCATCTAAGTAAAAAATCACGAAGTCATCTAGAAATGGTCTTATTACATCATTCATGACTCACATGAAAGTAGTTGGAGCATTTGTTAGACCGAATGCATAACTAGCCATTCAAACAATTCTTGTCTAGTTTTAAATGCAGTTTTCCAAATCTCCTCCTCAGCTATTATAACTTGATGATAACCACTTCGTAAATCTATCTTAGTGAAATACTTTGCATACTTTAACTAATCTAGAAAATCATAAATGTATGGGATTGGATAGAAATTCTTTACCGTGATTTTATTTAGTGCATGAAAATCTATGCACATGTGCCAAGTCTTGTCCTTCTTTGGTACCAAAATAATGGCGAACCACATGGCGAAGTAGATGGGCGTATAATACCTTTGTTCATAAATTATTGGATTTGCTTCTTGATTTCCAAACTCTCCATGATTGAAATACGATACATACCAATGTTTGGAAGTGGAACATCCTGCTGCAGTTGAATCTCATGCTGAATTCCCCTCTTGGGAGGTGTTGTAGCCGCTACAACAACACCACCCAAAATTTTGGGTATATTTAAATTTTTGGGTCCCCCTACTCGCTTAGCCATTAGGGTTTTTGACCCGGCCTATAGTCATTGAACCTTCTCACCATCATGACAAGATTATTTCGCTGTAGCCACGCCATGTGTGGGAGGATCATCATACATACACTCGAATGGAAACCTTTCTGTGCATTAAGTATATTCGTTAGAAGCCCTTTCATCATGAATCGTTTAGGAATTTTGTTTGGATACTTCACCAAGCTTATGTAAATTATTGGAGGGCATCATTCCCTACAGGGTAACTGTGAACTAATTGATGTTATAATGTAGCAATTGTGTGAAGGTTTAATTGTCCGTTTGAATTTACGAATCTTCTAAGAAGTTTTGGGTATAATGAAATAATCTGCTCTTCAACGTGTGGCAAATGTTTAACGTATGGTATGGTGGAAGTTCAAGAGGGGCAAGGGGGTTAATGCTTTTGAAGTAAGATTTACCACATGCGCATGTAAAAACCCCTGTGATCCATATTGGTTGCCACCGCAAAGATAGGCGCACTTCAAAAGGATTATGACGCCGAATACGAAACATCCGTTTTGCAAGAAGAAAGCAACGTATGGTGGCTTCGTCGTGCCTCCCTTAATACATACTATGAAGAAAGGTTTTCTGTGCGATTAATGTGCATGATCCCATTTTAGAGATGGATTGAACGTTTCATTTTAGCATCAGGACAAAGCTCAGTAAAAGTAACAGGTCGAACATACTAAGAAAACACATATTTTTCTGCGTTTGGTAAGAGGCAAAGGAAATCATGGTTTGTCTATCACAGGTCGCTGGATGAGGAGATACCATGGTGAAACATGAAGTTAAATGATCACACGTTGATGGAAAGGTTGTTACCCTCTGCGTCACACAAGGCATTGGTCTGCCTTATTTGTTACGCTTATATCAACATACGTGCATTTCGGTTGCAGTAGCAATCTCGGTTCTATAGATAAAAGGGAACGCTCCCTTCTCAACTACAACTAGCACACATAGTGTGTGAGGGGAGGAACTCACTGGATCATAGTCCATCCAAGGACGCACAACTGATGTAAGGAAAACTAAAGTTGTTGCCTGAGGCTGCCAAAGATGTAGTAACGAGGCCTTTGAGGTTGTAATGTGGTTGTCCAGCGGCAAGGCTAGAAAAGGAGAATGCGTGAAATCTTATCACATCAACTCCATTTATCTACACGATTGGCACCTAGATTCCTCACTTTGTTAAGTGGCATCTCATCCATCCTAATTTCAACATTGCAGACAGGGAGATTGTGCCCAAAGGAAGATGAATGCCTCACCACTGTTCAACAAGGAGGCAGTGGGCGATTAAGCCATGCAGTCGCATGTCTGTTGCAACAGTAACATGCGACCATGCGACCTCTCACCAAGTCACAAACTCCTTTGGTCGCATAATCGCAACTCTCTTCAAGACTCAAAGAATGCGACTCGATCGTAATTTGCGACTCTGCGACCTCTCCCAAGTCGCAGGGTTGCACCCGAAGGAATTCACGCCTAGAACGACTCTCCGACTACGCGACCTCCACGCCACGGTTGCGACCTCATACAAAATCTGCGCCTGTAAATAAGGGATGTAAATGAATGGATGACTGTAAGAGCGTGTAAACCTTGTGTTGAAGGAGCTACTTGTGTTTGAACGACATTTGAAAATTTCCTTCGGTGCTTCATAAGAAGCTTTGAAAATTTGTTTGGCTACGACGCGTTAAATACATGACAAATACACATCACGAGCCCCAGCATATTGCCCCTTTAATTTTCAGATTGGCTCGGCCATGTCCCCTTTGAGCAAAAATCCATTATTTCTTAATTATCGCCAAAATCCTCATTAGGTTGCAGCCTTGCAATGCTTTGGTGGAGTCTCACATTGTAACCCATCCCAGCACTTAGCAACACATGGGAGCTTCTTTGGTTTTGGCATCATCTCCATTGGGAGCAAACGTGAAGTAAGAAGTTAACCCTACATGCCTGCTAAATGATGGACATTGGTTGGAATCTCAAGTTATTTCTTTGTACCCGTAAACAAGTTCATAGTGGATATGCACAAATTTTTCATAGCAGGACTAAGCAGCGATCCCAGATAGTTGTTAAAACCCCCTAATTTTATTTTCGATGTTCCCATTATGCATCTACAATTTTCTGTTGCCTCAATATCTATATATATGTGTGTGTGTGTGGCTAATTTAATGTGTTATACATGGCTAATTTAGTGTGTCCATGTGCAGGTAACATGAGGAAATTATGATGGTGACCCAGACGAAGAAGTTTGCACTTACCCAGAAGTTGTTGGTTCACGCGGAAAGAGCTAAGGCTGTCCTCCGGAGAACAAGGTTCTGATATCTACGAAAGAGAAATACATAAGGGATATGCCTGAGGTCGCAAGTTGCGGATTGCTCAAGGTTGCAGGTCACGGATTGCCCAAGGTCGCAGGTCGCGACTTGCTCAAGGTCGTCAGGTCGCAAATTTGCTCAAGGTCGCAGGTCGCGACTTGCTCAAGGTCGCGGATCGCAGATTGACCGAGGTCGCAGGTCGCAGATTGCCCAAGGTCGCAGGTCGCGGATTGTCCGAGGTCGCAGGTCGCGGATTTCCCAAGGTCACGGGTCGCAAAGGGCCCAAGTCGCAAACCATCCCAACAGTCGGGAAGACCAAGAGTCAAGGGGGAAACTCAAGGGTCATCTCAGCCTATATGTACAACTTCGAGAAAGGATTCAAGGACTTTTAGCTCGACAATGAAAGCCAGTATGGTAGAGGAATTGTTGCAAGAGAGCTAAAGGCACTCAGCTCTTGGTATCAAGTAGAAAGAAGGATAGCGAGGCTAGGGTTTTGCATCATGCTTTGAAATGAACAACCCATGTTCCACTATTGGGTTTTAATGAGTTGTAAACATGTATTCGATGTTGCAGCAACATTAATAATAAATTCTCCTTCTCAGCACTAATTCACGTGCTTGTTTGTGGTGATATTATTGGTTTTATAGTACTTCATTATGTTGTACATTTGCTTTCATGCATGTCATCAGTTATGAACTATTTGTCAATGGTTGTATGTATGTCTACTTTTGGATTAGTGTTTATTTTTCCTTGCCACGACGTAGTCTATTGCGAACTACTTTGCAGTTAACTTCTGGCGTGTTTTCTTTCATATATGTTTAACTGGTTTTCGGCTCACTGATCCCAGTTACGACATTTCCCCTTTTATTTTTGCTGCTTAGAATTGCTTGCATCTTTGTTTATGGTTCATTAATCTTGGGCTGATTTTGCTTCGCTAATTGGTAATTTCATCCTCGCCTCTGCTCCATCATCTTCTCATCTGAAAACCAAGAGTGGAAACAATCATGGCGGCAGCCAGGCCCACATACCGGATGGGGCTCCTATCCCAAATGGTGTGAGGTCTAATTAGGCCCTTTCACCGAGGAGACCCCCTTGTTGTCGGTAGTACAATTTTGCCCGTCAACAAATTGGCGCTAGAAGGAGGGCTAGATGACAAGCTGAGCCCTTAGAGCCTACAATTAATCTCATATATGTAATGGCTCGTCCCAAAATCATTCTCCCGAGATGTTTGTCGGATTTTGCTAGTTCTCAATGCTCAATCCCCGATGAACCTATGTATCACTTGTCCCAGCTGAAATTCGATGGTGAGAACGAAGTTTCCATAACTGAGCACCTTTCGGATTTCTGTGAGTTTTGTGAGTGTTATGAAGTTGACAACGAGGAGTTGGCTTGCGTGCTTTTCTCCCTCACTCTCGAAGGTCGTGCTGAGAAATGGTGCCACACATTACCGACAACTTCCATCCATTCATTCGAAAAACTCGTCGGTAAATTACAACAAGCCTTTCACAGGTACGATTTTCAAAATGTATTGATGAAGTTAAATGAGATCAGAATGGAACCTCAAAAATCTATAGAGGATTTTTCTATCAGGTTTGTTAATTTTTGTCTTGAGTTCCCTGAAAAGGATGCCGATTGGACATATTTAATTGAACAATTTCGACACATGGTTTTCATCTCCCTAGAACAATTTCAATTGACGACGGAGCCTGATCCCGGGGTTTGTTATGATAACCCTCAATTTGCCAACTTTTCAGACTTTGTCCCAAAATCTTCCACATACCCTGTCAAATCAGAGCTTGAAAATCATATTGGCCTAACATATTTCCCTTTCAATGAAACCTATCTCAATTCCACTGAATGTTTGCCCAGATATGATGCTAAATCTCATTCTTATAATGATAATAAATCAAGTCCTTACAAGAGCATTGGACCATGATAGGCATGCAGGGTCATTGTTTTCTCTAGATGACACTGATGTGCAAAATGAAAGTCCTTTTAAGTTTAATTCCCCTGCATCGGAATCATTTCATCCATTATTCCCTGATTTATTTCATGAGTCTGCCACACCAGTACTTTCCTCAAGTCATTCAAAACGTACTTATAGTGGTATTGGCGACAATCATAAGCACACGGGTGGAGTTTCACAATCACATTACGAAATTGATGAATCTCTTATGCCTGATCTTTTTCATCCGCAATCTTTAAACAACCAAATGACTGACTACCTGTCTCAACAACCTTGAGATGTTTCTTTTATCGATTCATCCCAACTATTAACTCCTAGGAAGTCTAATATTCTGGTTGATGGCTCCCATGATAGTTACTTATCTGAAAACATATTCACTCACTCCTCTGAGGTCTATCATTCGTATCTATCTGTCGACCATATGAAGCCACCGAAATTTGATGATCTGCTTTGTGAAGATTCAAGGACCCATCAGTAAATCAAAGCAATTCAGCTTCTTCTATCTGTTATATCACATTCTCACGATCCTGATGGGACCCCTGAAATTAGTCAAACTAGGGTTTATTGAAGTAAGGATTCTAAAATAACGGTCCCCATATATCATACCCCTCTCAGCACAACTGTGCTGGATTCCAGCTCATCTGGGCAAGCCTACTATTCAAGTGATCCTTCTGTGAGCACATCTTTCTATCCCCTGATAACTGATATGCAACAACCGATATACCCTAATTTATTAACTGGAAGGAAAACACCAGCCATTGGCTCTAATATTTTTGGGCGTTTCCCCCCCAATACAAGTTGCATGCAGGCACAAGCATCTGATGTTTGGCAAATCCCTTCGCTGCATGAAAATATTTCGGTCAATTCGCCCTATCCTGGTAAAACTAAAGGATCTGACACATTAGATTTTCCATCTGTCAATGTGCAAACATTTGGCCAAATTAATGATAAGCCCACCGACATTTGTCCAATCACCACGATTAATGATCACACCTTTTCGCCGGTTGACATCACCAAACCATCAAAGTTTGAAAGTTCCCTGCTCGAAGTTCCAGGGTTTGTCCAAGACGGTGAGGCACTTAAGCCTCTATTGAAAATTATTTCAGATCCTCACAGCCTCGATGAAAATCGGGAACAACTTCGAACTAGGGTTTTCAAAATTAGGGTTTCTGCACTTGGATTCGTAAGCACCTCAAATTCGCCTGTCATATGCCTATCTCTACCATCCAATCAAATTGATCATCCTCAACATCACGATGAGATTCTTGGCTGGTTTGACGAATCATTTCCAACGAATGCACCTACAAATAGTCTTTCCCTGCTTCCGTCGAGCCTAGGGATGTGCGGACATGGATGTTTGTCATTTATAAATCATTTTAGATTTCAAGTACCTATTTCAATGTATCAGGATCAAAGTGAAATTTATCTAGCACAATCTATTATGGCATTTTCTTTGGTAAGTAGCCACGACCTTCTTGCTATTGCACATACTCTTCAGGTAAATCTTGTTGTTGGTGCACGATTTTGTATGCTGGCTCTGATTGCGAACATTGTTGTTCTTGCAGGGAAGGAACTAATGCGATGGCTGCACTGGACACTGATTTTACATAACCTGACCGCCTCTTTGGTTAAACTAGGGTTTTAGGATTAGGCTAGCTAGGATCTGCTAATAAAATTTTGTTTGTCCAGTTGTTAATTAGGTTTACTTGCTAAGGTTTTGCTTTATGGTTTATAATTATGCTTGCTGTCTTTTCTTGCGGTCAATAGTTTATGCATTATAATTTTCCATTTATTTTTGCACTCATGCTTTTTCAGTGTGCTTGTTGCTGCATAATATTCAAATAATCATTGCATGTGCTTTGCCTTGTTTTCCATCGGTAAATAGTTGATCCTTCTCACACATAGCATTGCATGGTGTCATAAGCCTTGTATGTTACATTGTGTTGTGTGCTTTATTACTCGCATCATTCGCATTGGTTATTAACGTGGCTTTGAAAGTTTCGGTATATCACATAACACTGCATGAGCCCTCACCGAAACCCTGATGACCTTGTTTACTTGTTTGCCCCCATTGCTGAAACCGTAACTCCATTTTTTGTGTGAGGTTGCAGTGGTTACCTCAAGAGGCAGCTTCTCTCGAGACAGGTAATCAAAGTCACATTCTCAACATAATGCCTATGAGTCTAAATTCATTAGCCAGGGAGATACGAGTCGATTGTTTGTGGGGAACCCTAACGAGTGTGAATGGCATGTACCCGTAACCCGAGCCTTGTGCCCAGCGTAGTCTCGAACATATTAATGATTTGTTTTGCACATTTTTCCTATGGGTGGTAGACGGGATGTGAAGGCTTGGCATGGGGGAAAACCCAAATCAGGATATCTTTCAGTTTCTGTCAAACAAGAAACAACCTCTCTTGCACGTAAAATAAGTCGGGATCCCTCATCCGCCCATGCAAGATAAGTGCCACGAGCACATGAAAATAAGTGTTGCAAGCACATGAAAAAATAAGGGTAAAGGATTGAGAAAGGCTTCCTGCGCAGAGAGGTAATGCAACGACTCTGCCGGAGTACTGACCAGGCTCGCTGGCAACAGAGCAACGTTTGTGATTTCTTGAAGTGACACCGTCGGGGTACTGTCCAGGCCTGCTGGCAGCGGAGCAACACCAGAAACTTATTTTAAAATTCTGAATATAATAAGCCTGCTGCCTTTCTCTCTACATCATCAACCAGCCATTGGCATCCGTGAACTTCCACTTTGATGCGTTTTGATTAACGAGACCTAGCTGAGGCACAAGGATTGAGCATATCTGAAAAGGTCAAAATAATACAAGGGTACCCTCAGAACTTGTTCAATATTCCCTCGCATCACTACCTGGACTCAGAATATTGTTGGGGTGTTGACAGAGATGCTAGATTCTACCAGTGGTTCGCCAATTATTGTAGCCACTACAACACCACCCAAAATTTTGGGTATATTTAAATTTTCGGGTCCCCCTTCTCGCTTAGCCATTAGAGTTTTTGACCTAGCCTGCAGTCATTGAACCTTCTCACCATCATGACGAGATTCTTTCGCCGCAGCCACGCCATGTGTGGGAGGATCATCATGCATACACTCGAATGGAAACCTTTCTGTGCATTAAGTATATTCGTTAGAAGCCCTTTCATCATGAATCATTTAGGCATTCTGTTTGGATACTTCACCAAGCTTATGTAAATTATTGGAGGGCATCATTCCCTATAGGGTAACTGTGAACTAATTGATGTTATAATGTTTCATATAGGTCAACCCTACGGATGATATACTCAACAATGTAATCACCACACCTAGGGAAAGAAACTGAAACTAAAGGGTGCAGTTGCAGAACATGATACTCTCATATCCTGCCCGTATGGGGGTGAGGAATTTGTGCATCAAGTTATTTATAGCGTAGAAACATGTATCAAGCTTGGTGCGGTTAATCAAAAGGATAAACCTATCAACCTCTCATGTTTCCCTTTGGAATACATCATATCATATTTTCAATCTCTGACCTCACAAATTCGAAAGCGAACTCAAACAGATGCGTGAAAACTCATGAGTTGAAAATGTGCAAAGATGCTATAACTATTATACATTGAACTATGTAGCAATTGCATGAAGGTTTAATTGTCCGTTTGACTTTACAAATATTCTAAGAAGTTTTGGGTACAATGAAATAATCTGCTCTTCGACGTGTGGCAAATGTTTAATGTATGCTATGGTGGAAGTTCGAGAGGGGCAAGGGGGTTAATGATTTTGAAGTAAGATTTCCCACATGCGCATGTAAAAACCCCCACAATCCATATTGGTTTCCGTTGCAAATATAGGCGCACTTCAAAAGGATTATGACACCAAATATGAAACATCTGTTTTGCAAGAAGAAAGCAACGTATGGTGGCTTCGTCGTGCCTCCCTTAATACATATTATGAAGAAAGTTTTTACGCGTGATTAATATGCATGAGCCCGTTTTAGAGATGGATTGAACATTGCGTTTTAGCATCAGGACAAATCTCAGTAAAAGTAACAGGTCGAACATACTAAGAAAACACATATTTTTCTGCGTTCGGTAAGAGGCAAAGGAAATCGTGGTTTGTCTGTCATAGGTCGCTGGACGAGGAGATACCATGGTGAAACGTGAATTTAAATGATCACACACTGATGGAAAGGTTGTTACCCTCTGCGTCACACAAGGCACTGGTCTGCCTTATTTTTTATGCTTATATCAACATACATGCATTTCGGTTGTAGCAGCAATCTCGGTTCTATAGATAAAAGGGAACGCTCCCTTCTCAACGATGACTAGCACACATAGTGTGTGAGGGGAGGAACCCACTGGATCATAGTCCATCCAAGGGTGCGCAGCTGATGTAAGGAAAATGAAAATTGTTGGCCGAGGCTGCCCGAGATGCAGTAACGAGGTCTTTGAGGTCGTAATGTGGTTGTCTAGCGGCAAGGCTAGGGAAGGAGCGTGCGTGAAATCTTATCACAACAACTCCATTTATCTACACGATTGGCACCCAGATTCCTCAATTCGTTAAGTGGCATCTCATCCATCCTAATTTCAACATTACAGACAGGGAAATTGTGCCCAAAGGAAGATGAATGCCTCACCACGGTTCAACAAGGAGGCAGTGGGCAATTAATCCACACGGTCGCACGTTTGTTGCAACAATAACATGCGACCATGTGACCTCTCACCAAGTCACAGCCTCTCTTTGGTCGCATAGTCGCAACTCTCCTCAAGACTCGAAGAATGTGACTCAACCGTCATTTGCGACTCTGCGACCTCTCCCAAGTTGCCAAGTCGCAGGGTCGCACCCGAAGGAATTCATGCCCGGAGTGACTCTCCGACTACGCGACCTCCCCGCCACGGTTGCGACCTCATACAAAATCTGCGCCTGTCAAGAAGGGATGTAAAGGAATGGATGACTGTAAGAGCGTGTAAACCTTGTGTTGAAGGAGCTACTTGTGTTTGAACGACATTTGAAAATTTCCTTCGGTGCTTCATAAGCAGCTTTGAAAAATTGTTTGGCTACCATGCATTAAATACATGACAAATACACAGCACGAGCCCCAGCATATTGCCCCTTTAATTTTCAGATTGGCTTGGCCATGTCCCCTTTGAGCAACAATCCATTATTTATGAATTATTGCCAAAATCCTCGTTAGGTTGTAGCCTCGCAATGCTTTGGTGGAGTCTCACATCGTAGCCCATCCCAGCACTTAGCAACACATGGGAGCTTCTTTGGTTTCAGCATCATCTCCATTGGGAGAAAACGTGAAGTATGAAGTTAACCTACACGCTTATTGAATGATGGACATTGATTGGCATCTCAAGTTCTTTCTTCGCGCCCATAAACAAGCTCATAGTGGATATGCACAAATTGTTCATACATTTCTTACAAAGAAGGACTAAGCAGGGATCCCAGATAGTTGTTAAAACCCCCTAATTTTATTTTTGATGTTCCCGTTATGCATCTACAATTTTCTGCTGCCTCAATATGTGTGTGTGTGTGTGTGTGTGTGGCTAATTTAATGTGTTATACATGGCTAATTTAGTGTGTCCACGTGTAGGTAACATGAGGAAATTATGATGGTGACCCAGATGAAGAAGTTTGCACTTACCCAGAAGTTGCTGGTTCACGTGGTGAGAGCTAAGGCTGTCCTCCGGAGAACAAGGTTCTGATATCTCCGAAAGAGAAATACATAAGGGATATGCCCGAGGTCGCAGGTCGCGGATTGCTCGAGGTTGCAGGTCACGGATTGCCCAAGGTCGCAGGTCGTGACTTGCTCAAGGTCGTCAGGTCGCAGGTCGCGACTTGCTCAAGGTCGCGGGTCGCAGATTGACCGAGGTCACAAGTCTCAGATTTCCCGAGGTCACAAATCGCGGAATGCCCGAGGTCACAAATCGCGGATTTCCCAGGGTCGCGAGTCGCAATGGGTCCAAGTCGCAAAAGAGCCCAACAGTCGGGAAGACCAAGAGTCAAGGGGGAAACTCAAGGGTCATCTCAGCCTATATGTACAAATTCGAGAAAGGATTCAAGGACTTTTTGCTTGACAATGAAAGCCAGTATGATAAAGGAATTGTTGCAAAAGAGCTAAAGGCACTCAGCTCTTGGTATCAAGTAGAAAGAAGGGTAGTGAGGCTAGGATTTTGCATCATGCTTTGAAATGAACAACCCATGTTCCACTATTGGGTTTTAATGAATTGTAAACATGTATTCGATGTTGCAGCAAAATTAATAATATATTCTCCTTCTCTGCAGTAATTCACATGCTTGTTTGTGGTGATAGTACTGGTTGTCTAGTACTTTGTACATTTTCTTTCATGCATGTCATCAGTTATGAACTATTTCTCAATGGTTGTATGTATGTCTGCTTTTGGATTAGTGTTTATTTTTCCTTGCCACAACGGTAGTCTATTGTGAACTACTTTGCAGTTAACTTCTGGCGTGTTTTCTTTCATATATGTTTGACTGGTTTTCGGCTCACTAATCCCAGTTATGGCATTTCCCCTTTTATTTTTGTTGCTTATACTTGCTTGCATCTTTGTTTATGGTTCGTTAATCTTGGGCTGATTTTTCTTTGCTAATTTTTCATTTCATCCTCGCCTCTGCTCCATCATCTTCTCATCTGACAACCAAGAGTGGAAACAATCATGGCGGCAGCCAGGCCCACATATCGGATGGGGCTCCTATCCCAAACGATGTGAGGTCTAATTGGGACCTTTCACTGGGGATACCCCCTTGTTGTCGGCAGTACAGTTTTTCCCGTCAACAGGAGGTAACCCACTTGGTTCTTGAAACATCTCTTCATGCTAACTTACCACATCAAACAAATAAGATTTTAATTTATCATCACATCCTTCGAAATATTCACAGTCAACAACATCCTTTTTCTTGATCATGAGAAGCACAAAATTTTTACTTGCATTAACTAGCCTCTTCATTTTCCCTGCATTAACTAAAGAAATATTCAACTTTTTGCGATGAGCTCTCACAATATACTCCACCGCATCCTTAAGAAAATGATATGTTCTCATGGCCATAAAACACCGCTTTCTTGTCATACAAATACGAACTTCCCAAGATAATCCCGAAAATGTCAAGTGGAACCACATCTAACTCGACTTCATCAACAAAGTTTGCAGTAATAGAAAATCAAAATATGCATTTCCTTGTAACCTGTAAATTAGCATTCTTAATTATCCAACCCAAAGGGTATGGTTTATGATGTGTTATGGTTTCAAGGATAAGCTTTTTAAACAAGTCTTCTGAAATCAGGTTTTCTTGTGACCCACTATCAAACAATGCATCAATCTTTGTATGATTTGAAATTACTCTAACATGGAACAATTCTATCCTTGTTTCTTCATTTGGAATGTTGTTGAGACTATTTGAGGAACTAGTACTTTCTATGGCTTCCTTTCCCTTGTTAACCATGGCTACGATCTTGGTCTCATCTCTGGAATAAGATCCAAGATATTTTTGCGTGGTGGAAGTCATCTTTTGTTTCCCCTTGTTATTTGGTTTCTTAGGCCTTAGTTCAAGATGTAGTTCCCAACAGTGGGCTTGATTGTGCCCCTCTTTGGAACAATGTTTGCATGTAGTTTTCTCCCCTTCTTTATTTATGCTTGCATTCTTCTCTCCCTTCCATTTTCCTCCCTTCTCTTTTCCCTTATCCTTGAATGGATTATTCTTACTACCATCTTCCTGAATGTTCTTTCCCCTTGCTTCAAGGTGCGTGGCTTGCACACATACTCCATCTAAATTGTTTGGGTTAAACATAAGGATAGTATGTTTCAAGTAGGAATGTAAACCCCCAATTTATTTCAAGAGTGTGTCTTGGGAATTCAAGTTTACTCCTAACAACAAAGCCCTCTTTCTAAACTCCTGGGTGTACTCTTGAACTGTTTGGCCCTTCAGTTGCCTAAAGTTTTCCAACTCATAATTGCTTTTTTCATATAGGCTAATGGATAAAATTGTCTTTTAATGGAAGAAATGAATTCAACCCAAGAAATGGATATCTTACCATGGATTCATATTTCTTCTTGAGTCTTTGCCTCCCACCAAACTAGTGTTGCTCCTGCGAGCCTTAATGAAGCCAACTAGATCTTTATGTCGTCCTCTTGTAGATTCTAAATTTTGTAATATACTTCCAATTGATGGATCCAATTATCTAACTTCTCTGCATTTACCTCACCATTGCACATGGGAAGTTCAAACTTGATGTCCAACTTGAGTAATGGATTTTTTCCTTTTGGGGTTTTTGAATGACTGTGGGTGGTTTTTGTGGTGGAAGTGGAAGACGAAGATGTTGACGAAGATGATGAGGATGAGGATGGTGGAGATGGATTTGGCTTTCCTCCACTTCCTTTCAAACTCTTATCTTCATCCCTCTTGACATCCGAAGTTCCTTCTCCATGTGGAGGCTTAGAACCTTCTCCTACTCTTTCTACATTAAATGCATCAAACATGATTTTAACCATTCCCTAAATGTCCTTGAAGTCTCTCTCGACATCTTCCTTTTTTGAATGTACATGAGTCTCCAACACCTGACATAATGGCTAAGGATTCAATCTCAACTTCTGATGCTTGTACCTTTTCAATCAACTCAGCTTCTTGTGCAATTTGTACCTCTTCAATCTCAACTGCTGGAGATAGAACTTGGGGTGCTTCAAGTGCAAATTTGAGTGGAACTTTGGGTGAAGATGATGCTTTCTCAACTCTCTTTCTTCTGGTCCTAATATTAGGACTAACAACCAATAACTTCCCTTCTCCTCTCTGCAACTTCAACCTTGTAAGCATCACAAAATTGCAACTATTAAAACCCTTCTTGCGCAATCTCAAGCAAAGAAAGAAAATAAACTTTGCTCTGATACCAACTTGATCTGAAATTGATTGTTAGTTAATGTTGTGCTAATATTAGTTTCATATTTAATATGAAAGTGCTTATGTTTGCTTCTTGTAAAAGAGTATATACATGTGCTTATGATTGATAATTCAACAAACTTGATGAAATTACGTGTAATTCATGAACGTAAAATCATGGAAACTAAATGTTGAACAACAACATATAAAAACACAAAAAACAAGGACAACTGAGTCAAATACACATGGTTTTGATGAAGGAGTTCACCCCTCCTGGGCTACATCTCCTTGGTCCATCTTCCATGGGCATGAGCCTTTGTATTAGCTTTAATTGTGCAAAATTGTTGTTTATAGTCTCCTGTTGCCTCTACAACCTACTCCAATGGCTCCAAAACATCAAAATCTACCAATAATGACTCTTCCTGAGCCAAAATTGGTCAAAAATTTCCTTAATTATGGCAAACCAAATTTTCCTACAATTTCTCCACTAAAATTGGAGCTCCGTCGCATTTGGTGGGCTCCGCCAAGTCAGCCGCTAATTTAAATATGCATTAGTCTTAAGATAAGCATGCATTTAAGAGTTAATTAACTCTGTAGTTAGCGTTAATCACACTTAACTCTTAAACGTCAGTTTGTGGCTTAATTCAAGATTTAGTGGGTTAATAAACATGGTTTAACATTGTAACTCTCTGCTGGTGAACAGTGCTAGGCCCACGGTTCTTCTCTCTTGAACATATGGGAGGGGGTTGGCCCCCTCCGGACCCCCAACTCTGGCGCGTTAAAACTTTAACTATGTGTTCGCGCCCATAGCTATCAAGGAACATTGTGTGGTCTGTTGGTTTGTGCAGGTGCTATTCTAGGGGAGGTCGCGGGGTCGACCCCAGCCTCCGCCCCTCCTTGGTCATATATTTTTTTGAATGAAACTTTGCAACGGACCTTGGTATATATGTAATATTTGCACTCACGACCTTTGATTCGAACCTTGGTTATAAATAATAATGTGCCATCCATCCTTGCCATGGGGGATGGCACGTGGCAGCCTCCGGCTTCTCCACGTGGCCCTTCTCCATTGGTTCAAACTTCACCATTATAAAAATAATAATGCACCCACTTGGAAAATTTCAACCTTAAGATTAGGAAAAAAAATTCAATTTCCCAAGAAACATTGGCGAATCTGATTGTGACACTTGTCACAATGTCATTGGCTGAAAATTAGAGAATATTACCTCGATATTCATGAGGTGCTTACTGGACTTCCAAGTCATCAGTCTGTCACTGTTCTGCACATTTTTTACCTGTTTGAGAAAACGGACAACAGAGCATAACTTACTCATACAAACTCGGATTTTGATGAAACAAGTTGCGTTGGAATCCTGGTGATGAGCTCTGCTCGGTCATTCTAGCTTGGAGCATTTATGAGCACTTTCATTTTTGAGCTAAATATTAAGCCTCTAATCACTTGTATCTTGAATCCCAAGGATGGATGGTTAGAGATGCAACCCACCATTACATCCTTCAATGAGAACAAATAAGTTGAAGGTGCTCTTGACAATAGTGGTAAGTAGTTATGGAGGAATGGGAGGTATTTTTGATATGGGTTGTACCATGAATGAAATGAAATTCAAGAAAGTGAATGGAACACACACATAGAAATATAGCAAAGAGACCAATAATAGAGTGAAAAAAAAACTTCTGTTAATAAATGAAATAGCAAAATATCGTACAACAAAAAATGGCTAGAATGGTGGTAGTTATCTATGAACAGAGATAGATGGAAGCTACATGCATTCAAAAAAAATTTTACAAGCCAAAATAATGGCCTTTTAACATAAAGAAATAACCCTAGAGGTCCAAAACCATAACCTTAGAGAATGAAATGCCAAAAGGTTTGTGGGCACCAAGGTGGTTAGTTGGCACATCAACTTCCTAGGGACATAAATTTTGCATATAATATCTATTTGGGGTGCATGATATCTCGTTGGAAAGAAATATCTGAGTATTAAAACTTTTAGCTGGGGAAAAGGTATTCCACAGAAACCATTGGCCCCCTTAATTTCCAAAAAAATGTTTAAGGCCTCAAAACGACCCAAGAAGTTTAGGACCTAAAAACTGCCAAGAAGATAGAGAACCATTCAGAAAGTGGAAGAGGTGGGTGGCCATTGATATCCACTTAATTTTGTAAGGGGAAGTGGAGTGATATTTCACAATGTCAAAAATTCTCCACAATTGTTGTCATGGTAGAATATGCTCCCTAAGTGGTATGTGGTTTATGAGGTTGGATTTTTATTTTAAATATTGGCATGACCATTCTCCAAAATAGATCTAGACCACAGATCTAGGTCGTGGGTATGGGAACATGCATTTTGATTCCAAAGAATGGATGGGTAAATATGCAACCCACCATGACATCCTTCAATCATATCAACTAGGTGGAAGGCACTCTTGGCAATAGTGGTAAGTGGCTATGAAGGCATGGGAGGTATTTTTTCAAAAATGATTTTTGTATCCACAATGGCTATTGAGATAAGCCATGCCCATTAGGTAGTAAGTGGTTTGAAGATAGTGGATATTATTTTAGCCATCAATTAATCTGAAATTTGCAATAAGTTTCAATAATTCATAGAGATTATGAGTGGGGAGACATCTTCACCAAGGATGGATGTCAAAGAGGGTACCACCCCCATCACAACAATTAATCACAACATGCTAGGTAGAGGAGTCAAGTATAGAGTAAGAACCTATATCCCATCCACACTTAGGATCAGGATAGATGGGATTAAAAGGAAAAGAGCGTACAAGTGGCCCACATTAATTAATAATAATGTTGATGAAATGAAGCGGAGAATGGAAAATGGGGCCACATAGGTTTGACATGGTAGGTAAGAGGTAAGGGAGATGGAATGGAAAACGTGGGCGATGACATATAGGACCCTACTACCACATTAGCAGGAATGTTGCATGCAATTTAAAAAAAGATAAATAAAAGAAGTTTTGGAACTAAAATATTATTTTGGCCAAACGGGAGAAGGTTAAGTCACAACTAGCTGAAATTTAAGGTGTAGTTCTACTAGAAAAATGACCATAAAAGTGTGAGTGAGGCTCTTGGATGGTTATAATCCAGAATTCGAGAAATAAGAATTAGTAACTTTTAATGAATGTTGTAGTACTCAATAATAGAGATCATATCGTTGATGAAAATTATGTAGTAAGGAATACAAGCAAGCATAAAGAAACCTAGTGGAGCATATTGCCAAATTCTAAAGGATTTGGAATGGAGATGCAAAAACAAGCCAAAAATCCACTATTCTGTGAGACTTTTTTTTTTTTTTTTTGGAATCTTCAATGAAGGAAAAGGGACCTAAGATCACCAATTTGGTAAAAAATTCTTAGTCTAAATTTTGTGTCCTCAACAATCTTGAATCCATACAATTTTTTTCTTAATAATATTTTTCTAATGTTTTTCGATTGTGAAGTTAGAATTTTTTGCTAAAAATTCAAAGTCAAGAAAAGGTGAAAAAGTGGTAAAGTTGACAATTCCATATTAATGAAAAATTTGACTAGAGCATCAGATCGCTAATTTAGAGGTTGTAATATACTCACAATCATGAATATTATATGTTCTGAATACAAAATATTTCTTGATTCTTCATGCATTTTCTTCTGTATGTGGTAGAAGTTGGTTTCCAGGATTAATTGTACCAATGAGAAAAAGTGCATATATTGAGTAAAATTGGCGAATTATAAGAACTATAACTTTTAGTTATGAGCTCATATTAAAGCATGAGTATAATAATTTCATAGATAATTCAAATGAGAATATGAATTCTTAGAATATCGATAAGTGCTTCATAGTTCTCAAAATTTGGGAAGAAAAGGGACCTATAGCCTTAATTGACAAAAAATGACAACAAACATATTTTCTAGAATTTAAATAAAGTGTTAAAAATCTAGAAATTAGGTGTTTCTAAAAAAATTATTTGTATGCAAACTTATTATAAAATTCATGCTACAACAATGAAAAATACGATAATAATTAAAAAAGGCACATTGAGGAGGACAATTCAAGGTGCACAAGGATCTGGTGACCATGAAGAAGAATTTAAAGGCTTGAATATAAGTATGGGAAATGAAGAGAGATTCTAATGGACACAAATATTTTTTGGAGCCATTATAGCTAGTAGAAACCATGCGGAGTTTGAAGATGGAGATGCATAGTTATAGAGCTAATAATGAGAGGCTTTGAAAATCCCAACAAAAATAAAATCAGCTCAACCCTTAGGTACTATAGAGTTTAAATAATTTGGAAAGGGAAATGAAGAACCAACTGGATTCAAAACATGAGGAAGAAGGTAGATCTCATGTAAGAAGAGATAACCATAGAAGATCTAGGCACTCAAAAAGCGCTACCAGAACTTAAAGACATCAATATTCACCAAAATGTTTAGCCAACAAGTCATATGCATATGAAGAATCAAAGAGTAGCCTACAAGTATCCCCAATAAAACACCAAATAAGAACATGTGAACAAGGTTGTTTGCAAGGAGAGCTTAGAAAGCTTAAGTCACCAATAAGAAGTGCCTACTAGGAGAGATGGAGGTAGAACATATTGAAACACAGAAAGAATCATTATTTTTTTGCAAAATTCGAAACAATATACAATTTAAAAAAAAAATACATATAATAATAGGAGAATTTACAAAAATAACTTAATCAAAGTATGCCAATCATACCCACCAAATTCACCTTTCTTCATTAAAATATTCTTTATGTTTGAAACAAAATTAGTGGGAAATTTAATTTTTTGAATATTATGTTTTACAACATCGCTTTCTTGCATTGAAAATAACCATGAAATATTTCATGGTTTTCCACCACTAAAATAATGAAACAAATTTCCCATTACATGATTTTCTTCCTTAATGTTATTACAAACTTTGGCAATTTTATCTTTGTGGCTCCTTTAATTTAAAATTCTCCATAATAATTTTGTAACATTCTTCCCAACTTGAATTGTATCAAACAAGTAAGCATGATTTGTGTGTGCTTAGGACTACGTATGTTTTTGTTCTTTGTGAGTTATTTCTCCTTGATGTAGAAAAGGTCATGGGTTTGACTTACTTCAATTCCCTTAAGATAAAGTGCTTGGAACTTAAAAACCATCTAATACCATTTTCAAATAAGGAAAAGTAACCTAAATAATTTTCAACACTTAAAAATTATAATTACACTTAAAAATCAACCAAATTGATATCCATGTAAAGATAAAAAAAATCATGCTAAAAAAATCTTTCAAATGAGGGAAATTCATCACATACATTGTGATCGCAGTTACTTCAAGGGCCACATCATTGACAAATATACCAAAAGATAGATAAAATTATAATTACACTTAAAAATAAACCAAATTTATTTGCATGTAAAGACAAAAGAAAACATGATAAAACTATTAAAATATTTCAAATAAGGGAGATTCATCACATGCATTAGGATCACAATTGATTCAAGGCCCACGTCATTGACAACTATACCAAAGGGAAGTCTACTAAGACATACATACTCTACCATCGTTTGGTTTTGAACTCTTCTGACCTCTTCAAAAGAAATAGATGCTCTTAACTATTATGTTTACTCAAGCTATATGGTTTTGAATTTGTGACCTCAAACACCAAATTGGTGTATGAGAAACCCTTGTTGCAGCATGAGGACATTCTACAACCCAGTATGAGGGAGATATGTAATTCATTCCGTGCTCAACCTCAAGTTGATATGTGTCGCTTTTAAAATAAAAATAAAATTTTCTCTAACTATAAAATTTATGTTGACTATAATAAAAACAAAAATGAATATTCATATTTTGCTTGGTTTTAATTAAAAGCATTGCAAAACGTCAATAATATCAATCTCACTATGCTCACTCTATTGTTGATTGATTGCACTAAGAGGTCCATTCTACAACCTAGTGTGGGGGCGATGTGCAATTTCTTCCATGCTCAACATGGATTTAACACATGCACTATAAAAATTAAAAATAAAAGAAATAAAAATTAATTTCATCTTAAACAAAAATTAAAATAAGCATATAAATAACAAACTAGAAAACAATTAATACAACAATTATAATACACCTACAACATAAAAGATTGATCATTCACCGTGTTCATTGGATTAAATGGGTTTGTTGTGGTCGCTCGATTAATTGAGTTTGTTGTACTCCTTGGTGCCCATTCAATTTTTAGGTTTGTTCCTTTCTTTTTTAGGTTTTCCTATATATGTGGCATATCACTAGCATTTGATTTTCATCTCAGTGTGATAAATTTTGATCTATAACCATGAATTGCATCCAAATTTATAGGATTTAACACTAATCAACTTTGATTTGTGATAATAACATTTCTTTTCTAGTGTATAGTGGTTTGACTTTGAGAACAAAAACAAAATAACAATTGTTGTGACTTCGATATAAATGACAATTGTTGCGACTTTCATGTAAATAACAATTATATTTTAGAAACAATCCAGCTACATTTCTTGATAAGAAATCGGTTCATCATGGGATTCTTTAAAATTGTGCATAGGTGTGACTTTGTGGTAAATAACAATTCTTTGCAATTGTACATTGGTGTGATTTTAATGTAAAGAACAATAAATATCTCCACAGGAAGATAGTTCAAGCCGTGAATTTTTTGTCGGATTTTGATATGTTGAATTTTTCTTTTAAATTGACTTGTTGTTACGATTTTTTTCTTTAAATAATATTGATGGAGTGCTTCATTTAACCTAGAATTATTAAAACATCAACACGTTGTGTTACAATATATATGATTTTAGTCTCTCGGAACATGACATATTGTTGGTATATGATTTTCATGATAATTTTCGACCTACATCCAAATTTATATCTTTTAGCGCCAATCAACATTGATTTGCGAATTGCGATAACAAGACAAAAGAGATTCAACCATGCTAACAAAATGTTTATCTAGAATATATGACAAATGACTACTTCATTTCATATTAAAAGTATGGTTTAACAATACATTTCACACTGCAATCAATTACTTCATAGAATAAGCTATCATAATAGTAAATTTACTTAAAATAATATAGATATTATTTTAACATAATATTCTCTTATTTTAATTATATATAAAATTTGGCCAATTGTATTAACTATGCATCTTATGCTCATAACAATAAGTCTATGTTGGAGTACATCTATGTTTTTAGCATTGAAGTAGGCATAGTTCAAATTACATTATATACACACACATTTTATGTTCTATTTTATATTTTATGTATATAATATTTTAATGTTTTATATATATATAGTAGTTAATTTATATATTTATAAAGTGTATGTATGTATTTTTCTTTAGTGATTTGTAGTTAAATGACTTTTATTTGCCAAAGTTAAATTCATTTTTATTATTAATGTAATATTTAAGGAAATATAACCCGGAGGGGCATGGTCTAGTGGCTAGTGGACGCACTGTTAAGGCAGTTGTGCTGTTAAGCAGGTCACGAGTTCAAGCCTTGTCTTATGCGGGTACCGTTCTTGCAGGCTGGGTGGTCCCTGAGAGGTTATAGTGGTAGCCGGGGGGTTTGACCCCGCGCCTTGCATGTGAAAGCTATCTGATGTTGCCGATTCCTTTGACTTACAAAAAAAAAACATTTAAGGAAATATATAAATTACTTAAACATAAATAATATCATTTACTTGATATGAAGATTTTGTTTAAATATTTCAGTGAAATCGTTATTATTGTTAGGAATCTCTTCATACCTTATTATGTATGAAGACTTTCCATTTTCAAACTCGACTGTAGATCCATCTACTCTATCATATTATGAAAATATTAATTAGTAATTTTTTACAATGCATAATTTTTTTGAGATCCATTTTTGTGTTTTTGTATACATTGCTACATAATTTTATAAGTTGTTCAAAGATTCTAGATAATAATTATGCTAAATTTACATGTTTTGTTTTTGTTTTATACAGGAATTTAATATGATGTCTATTATTAATGGGAAAATGAATAATAACAATATTGAAGAAATAATAAGTGTACAAAGACAACGTAGAAATCAAACATTAAATCAAATGAAAAAATATTTTGAAATGGAAAGGGAGCAGATGAGGATACTGAAAAATGAGAAACAAAGATTGCGAAGATGACAAATGACCGAGGATCAAAGGAAATAACAAAGAAAAAATAATCCTCAAAGAAAAAGATTGCAATTTCAAGGAATGGATGCTAATGAAATGGAAGAATATATAATTCAAAATATAGAACAAGTAAAAGCACATAAAAAAGAGAATGGAGGAATTGGAGACATAAAAATGTAATTCAAAGGGGATAAACATTATTTCGAGATGAGATTATCTCAAAATTCCATCAAGCTACATATTTTTGGTGTCATTATGAATGGAAACATCACGGATCTCCACATGTGCATAGGTTTCTTTAGCTAAAATATGCTCCCAATATAGACACAATGAATTGGGACAACCCTACTCAAGTTAGATTCTCAAAAGAATATTTTGATAGATCTATACATGTATTCGATCCATGCAACGAACATCAATTAAAGGTCACTATTCAACAAAATTATCAAAATCATCATCTCTTGAAGGACACTCAAAAAGTATTTCAATTTGATCCAATGATGGACTATGAAGAACTTCTAATTTTTGTTCACTGCCACATAATATACAATGTTAAATCTTGTCTTCGAAAGAAGGGCGGAAAATTAGTGTGTTGATATAAGGCACCGTGGGAGCTATGCAAGATGTCAATTATTTTAGTTGATGAGAATGGTGAAAAAATATATTAACCTAGACGAAATATGATAGAATGAATACACATAATCGTGAAAAAATGATGATGTGACATGAAAATATGGATTGGAAGCATGTATTTTCTAAGCATGTAGTCATTAACTACATAGAAAAATATGTAAAAAAAGCAGAAAAAGGATCAGAGACCTTCCATGATATTTGGTTATGTATTTCTTTTATTCAAAATCTAAATGAACCAACAACACATGCATATAGAACAATTTTGTGTGAGACTACCATTAATAGTGAAATATGAGCACAAGAAACATGTTATTTCCTTTGGAACTTCCTCTTTGTGAATGTAGTTGTTGATTTGTGGTTCTAAATGTTGGGATGAAGGTCTTCAAACAAGTGAAAGTTGGTGCATATAATGACAATAATGATAATTCTCTTATCGATGCATATACTTAGAGACCTATGAGTACGAAATACCTTTCATTGATAGATGTTGCTAGATCTTGGTGATATGACAAATTCCACCGTGATGATAAATGATCACCATGAAATAATGCAACCATTGTATGAGTGTTTCCTCAGTTTGTTCATCTCCCCCTTGTGAAGATGATATCTTTGTGGAGTTATGTTGGTCTGAGTTGGTATTGTACAAGTCATTTCATGATTTTCATTCAGATATAGGTGTTACAAATGATGACATCACACAAAATCGGGAAAACTTTCATTACAGTGCTTGGCATGTTGATCGTAATCCAATACATATAAAGGATCCACTTCAATGTCAATATGAGGATGAATATTTTCTAGGTGTACAAAGATATTTTGAGCAACATGAATGGGAGATTATTTCAAGTTTTTATAAGCCTATAAGTTTATAAATTCCATTGAATTTGACATGATTGGATTTAGGAGCCATGATGTTATGAAAAATTGGAGCTCTAACTTTGATGATGATGAGATATCAAAACATGTAGTGAAATTCATATTCGATAAGCGAAAAGCGAATGCAATTGTTACTACTAAATTTTTAAACAAATATTATTTCGAATGTTTAGGGGAAAAGAAAAAAAATATAATATAATAAAATTCTTGAGCATTACAAAGGAGGTACTAATAGAGAACCCTTGTGTATGATTATCCAAGGGATGGCAGGTACTATAAAGTCTTACTTGATTGGTGCTACTAAAAAAACATGCACTTGAAATTGAATAATTTTCTCATAAGAGCACCTTGCTACTTTTGGCTCCTATCGGTGTTGTAGTGTTCAACATATTTGTATCAACAATACACTATCCTCTTTATATACCAATAAGGGATATGACCAATTTACAAGGGTCATGTTTGATTACCATACAAGAGGAGATGAGACTTGTCAAATACATCCTTATTGATGAGATGAGTTTTATAGGGAGAAATTTGTTGACACGGATTGGTGCTCAACTTCATCAAGATTATCCTGAAAAATATACTATTCCTTTTGAAGGTAGATCAATCATATTGGTAGATGATTTCAAACAATTGTCGCTTGTTATGGATAGACCTACATATGCATGTGAGGATCATGCAAAAGAACGATGGGAATTATTCACAATTGGTGTAACTCTTTATATAGTGTTCGAGTAAGGTGGACAAAGAAATTAAGAGAGATGTTTTCGTCATCTATTAATGAACATTAGAGATGCAATTCCAACAATAGAAGACTAGAAATTACTAATGAGTTGTACATATTGCAATATAGAAGCTTCAATAATGGAGTAATTTAATAAGACTATACATTTGTTTGCAACAAATGATGATGTCCACAATCATAATAAGCTTTGATTGATATCCCTAAATATCTATGTTGCATGTAGTGTTGCTATAAGATTAGATAAGAACCACTCCATGGAAACATGTGAAGAAAATTTGCATAATGAGCTACTTCTTATTGTTGGAGCTAAGGTTATGCTTACTTCAAATTTATGGACTAATGCAGGACTTGTCAATGGTGTTATATAGTAGTTCAACATATTGTGTATAATCTTGGAACATCCCCTCATGATCGTCTAACATATGTTTTAGTAATATTTGATAACTATTTTGGAGTTCCATAGGATAATTTATTTCCTCATACTATTCCTATTATACTTATTAAAAGAGATCATAATAGACAAAATCCATTTAGACTTATTAGGGATTACAAATTTATAAGTCTAAGGGATTGACATTAGAGAGGGAAAATATTAATACTGGAAAGACAAAGTGATGAGGTCTCACTTTTATTGCAATATCTTGAGTTAAAGCTTTGGATGGTATTTGATTTTAGCCTCTATTTCCATATGATCACTATGAAAATATGGGAAGTGTGTGGGTGTGTCAAAGAGAAAAGCAGAAGAAGAGAGATTGAGATCAATCACTATGTAATTTATGTGTTGTTCAATATCTTTCTCATATCAAAACTTAATAATATGACGTATTATATTTGTTATTCAATATCTTAATTATTTCATTTTTAATCACTAAATATTGTTACTTTTTTATTATTTTTATTCATAATGATGTAAATTTCAGATGATTAAAGTTAACTTCAAACATATGCTTACATGTAATAATGATCACCTAAAAATGTCATGTTACTACACACCATTGAAGGCAACATAAATCCATCTTAACCCCATATCTATCATGCGCCGAGAAGGACCAAATCCCTCGAGGTGAAAAACTTTTCTCAAGTTTTACACCAAAAAGGAGGTTTGCACCTCAAGGGATTGGATCCCTCTTGGCGAATGATAGATCTAGAGTTAAGGTGGATCTACGCTGGGTTGTAGGACGTGAATCAACAATTTTATTGCTAAAGTTTACAGAGGCATACATACTCTACCACTCTATATATTTGAACCTATAACATATTAGGAGGAAACACATGCTCTTAATCATTAGACCCACTCAAACTCCATATAAATTGCCGCGAAATGATTCACAAATTTCGCACATTTCGAACTTCATCTCATTTTACAAAGACTTGGTTTGGGTTCAAAAACTTTTCTTCAAAGTTTGGGTTTAAAGAAATTTTTTGGAAGACATTTTTTGGAGGCGGCGTGATTTTTCTTGGAGGTATGTACGTGTTTTGTGTTGAAATAAATATTTTGAGCTTCTTTGTTCAAAAACTTTTCTTCAAAGTTTGGGTTTAAAGAATTGGGTTTAAGAGCATTTATTGGAAGCAAATTGATTTTACAATTTTGGATTTAAAGAATTTTTTTGGAAGACATTTCTTGGAGGTGGCGTGATTTTTCTTGGAGGTATGTACGTGTTTTGTGTTTTTTAAATTGTGTGTTTTGGATTGGATTACGTATTTTTTACAAAAAATTTACACTGAATTTTTTTTTAAATTTTTTTAAATTAAATCTTTTGTGATATTTTTTGTAATTGAGTTATTGTCTAATTTTTTGAAGGAAATTTTTTGAACTTCATACCCTATTATCATGGGAAATCGAAGAACTTGTGCGAGAAAATATGATAAAAAAAGAGACCCTGAGGAACGTAGAGAAGAGACGAGACAATCTCGCAAAAGAAAGTTAAAAGCCCTCTCAAATATTGAAGAGGAAAATCAACCTCAAGCAGAAATTGAAGCAGGTATGTAAATGTAAATATTATGATCTATTGATATATTTTTAAAATTTTCCCAATGTAAAATGTGAAGCTTAATTTTTATTTGATGAACTAGTTTGAAAATATTTTGTTTAATGTAAACAGATAGAGATATTCCTCAAAATATTGAAGAAGAAAATCAACCTCAAGCAGAAATTGAAGCAGGTATGTAAATGTAAATATTATGATCTATTAATATATTTTTAAAGTTTTCCCAATGTAAAATGTGAAGCTTAATTTTTATTTGATGGACTAGTTTGAAAAATATTTTGTTTAATGTGAATAGACAGAGATACTCCTCAAAATATTGAAGAAGAAAATCAACCTCAAGAAGAAATTGAATCGTGTATGTAAATGTAAATATTATGATCTATTGATATATTTAAAATTTTCCTAATATTTATTGACATATTTATTAATTTAGTGATTTATTGAATATGTACTATTTTTTCGAATATGTATAGATGAAATCACTATCGATAATGAGATGTTAGAAAATGTCGACACTCACACATATGGAGATAAAAAACCTGACCATGTTATACGATATCGTGTCGATAGAATTTTTGAAAAGTATTTAAAAAATGAGCAAGTGAAAGTTCAAGCTCAAATATTGAAAGGTCTCCTATCATCAAGGAAATTAAAAGAAGCGACGACACTATTGGGTATTCGAAAATCAACCAAAGATAAAAAAATGAAAGAAGAGGTGATAAAAAATATGAGTAGTGCTATAGAGTCAATTAAGAGATCTAGAGATAAAGATGTTTCAAATATACGTAGAGGAATACAGATTGCAATGGTTTCACCAAGTACTCAAGAGAATCGTTTGATAACATCTATGGCACGAGCACTGGGAACCTCGCGAAAAACTCTGCACAAACATCGAAAATTTCGACTGCAAATAGATGTAAATGATGAACTCGCTTGTTGGAGAGCTATTTTTAGGCAACCATACAAAGATAGACTTGGAGAAGATGTTAAAAAAATAATATATGAATATTGGAAGAACAATTCGCGTGTTTCACCCACTGCAAGACATGTGATGCGAAGAAGAATAGCACGAAATCAATACGAAGAACATGAAAAACATCTCTCGGAAACCACTCAAATAGAGTTATTCAACAAGTTCAAAGAAGAGAATCGTCAAATTCAAGTTTCACTCAGTGCTTTTGTTCAACAAAAACCATGGTATGTAAAACCTATCACCGTACGTGACACTTGTTGTTGTCGTTATCATGTGGAATTTGAGTTATATTATGACACATTCCTTGATTTCGGTAGAACATTATGGAAGGATTCACCTCCTCCTTCCACTATCCGCGAATTCATATCTCAAATTCTATGTGAAAGAGAAAGCGATGAACTATTTTACAAAAAGAAATGTGTTGGTGGTAAAAAATACGATGATTGTGGAAATTTGACTAAATTTCAAAACAAATATCATATTGATATAAATTATCAATCATTGTCCAACATGAAAGTGAAATGGAAGATATATGAATATATCGATACATCGATTCAAGGTGCAGATAGTGTTAAAAGAATTGAATTACAAGAAGACGAAATTTTTCTGATAGACTTTTTGAGAAAGTTTGAGGCAGAAATTTACAAATACACCAAGCATTCCCATAGAGCTCGATGGCAAGACTTGCAATTCAAAAAATCTCGTGAAGTTTTTCCACCAGGGACCATTTTTTCAGTGATTGATTTTGCATAAAACTACACATTTGTTCCACAAAAAGAAATTCAGAGTGAATACTATCATTCTGACCAAGTCTCCATGCTCGTCCATATTCTATATAGACATGCTGAACAAAATGTCGATCATATAGAAAGCACGAGTGAAAATCGACATATCATTAAAGAATATCACTTTTATATTAGTGATGATCGTACACATGATACATGTTTTGTACAACATTATTTTGGAAGAATTTATGATTCATTGAAAAATCGTGGAATAACATTCAATGAACATTGGATATGGTCAGACGGATGCGCAGGTCAATTCAAATATGCACGATCATTTTTTTGGTTGTGTTGTCTTCATAAGAAAACCTGCATTAAACATTGTTGGAATTTCTTTGAGACTGGCCATGGAAAAGGAGAACATGATGGTGCAGGAGCATGCATAAAACGAGTACTTCGAAGATATCAAATGAACCACTCTGCACGCCGACTTGTGAACGTTGAAGAAGTTGTTCAATGGTGCATCACTGCTCTAAGCCATGAGAAAAACCCATCAAGAGAAGTGCTAAGGTACATTCAATTTAATTTATATTGGAAATATAATTTTAAACATTGTACATTTATCATGCAATGATTATTTTTAATTGTATTTTGATATCATATTTACAAATTCTTTTTCTAATTTTCCATATAAAGGTTTTTCTGGCATATTGGAATCGGAGACGTAAATAGATCAATTTGAAATGACGTTGAAACAATAAAAGGGACTTGAAAATTGCATTCAATTCAAACAAAGTTGTCCACAAATGTGTTTGCATTGGATAAAAGAAAATATTCTTGTTTTTGTGATGTTTGCATAGACAACACAAAATCCAATGACGTTTGTGAAAACAAAATGTATGTGAACGATTGAAAACATACAGAGCTAAATACAAAGGGAAAAATGTCTGTTGCAATGTTTGAAGAAATGCAATCAGAGGAAACTACAATATCATCCGATGGTGATCGAGTTTCCGATCTTGTTAGAGAAGGTAACATTTGAATTACTTTCTAATGATTTAAAGATCTAGAAATAAATTTAAATATGCATAATTAAATGTTAAATTTATTTTATTGTGCAAGAGATGTTTTTGCTGTAATTGCACCTATTGACAATGATGAAAATGTGAAGTATTATTTGATGCGTTGCACTGAACGAAAAATGAAATTATTACAAGACTATAATGATCACGGATTTCAGTATGACAGAGGGTCTAGTATACTGAAAGGTTATTTTTTCAAACAAACTTGTCAAAGTGGAGACTTTGTTTACTTTGAAGACTATGAACCTGATTCCATAAGTTGTCAATATAGTCACTTGGTGTGTGTAGCACGCATCAAGTTGATAGAAGTTCAATCAAAGAAAAAATCAAAAATTAAAAAATGGAAAATGTCAAAATCCGATCATTAACGGATTATTGAGGATGGAATTCCATGAGAATTTTTTTGAGTGAAGCGTCCAAAAATTTATTATCTTTGGATTAAATATGTTTTAGAAATTCTAGTACTCAACTAAAAATTGAGTTTCTTATGTTATTGTGGTTTGCACATGTTACAAATTGTTTGGGTACAAGCACGTGCTCTAGTATCAACTGAAAGTAGTTTATCTATACATGTGCATTGATGAAAAATGTTATATGTATTGGATATATATATATATATATATATATATATATATATTCTAGAATGAAATTAATTGTTCTTGTATATCAGTAACCGACCATATGGTACAAATTATTTCACTTTATTTTGTAAGGTCAGATTCGATCCCCATATGGCCTAGCCTCCAAGGGACGAGATAACAAGTGGTTGTCCCCACTTGCCCGAATCTCAGCTTTTAAACTTACATGAGTACAATTTTACTGTTTATGTCAGGCATCTTACATGATGTCCTAGCCAAAGATAGATTCTCTTTGTTTCAAGTTTCCGGTAAAAGTTGTCACCGAATGACCTGCTCGAACTCTTGCAGTAAACACCATACCTTATCTCTCTTGCTCTCCAATATTATTAGGTTTAATTATTATAACACAAAAATCATTCTACATTGTCAATAATTTTTTGCGCTTACACTGAAATCAATGAACATTATTAATCCAATGACTTTACAAGTAATGTACCATCATACATGCAATTATATCAAATTAGAAATCAACATATACAATGAAATCAATGGGGATTGTCTTGTTACAAGTAACATAATTTCAATTTACCATATGTGCAAATGTAGGCTGAAACCATCCAAAACTTTGAGTTTTAAAACCCTTTTGATTATATATTGTGCAACATTATTTAACATTAAACATTTAAAGTTCATTAAATATCACATGCAAAATGTAGATTGAAACCATCCAAAACTTGAGTTTTAAAAACTTCACATGCCATGCCAATTATAATTCAACTATCCAACAAAAAAATTTAACAAATTAAATATCACATGCCAAAGTTGTTTCAAGTTTCCGGCAAAAGTTGTCACCGAATGACCTACTAGGATATTATAAATACTAACTTTGTAAGATCATTTGGCATTCGGAAAAATTTGAAAGTCTTAGAATGTCAATCAATTTAAAGTATCATTCACCCTAGGGAGTGTAAAATATTCAATGTAGGTTGGTGACGATGCTCACTCCTAGCTTGAAGCAGCGCCAATGACCAATTCTTTAATGAATTCCAATGCACTAGACCAAAGTTGGCTCAACCTACTTGGTTTTTCACCCAAGAAATTCCAAGGATGGAATATCTGGACAAATTGCTGAAATTGAAAAGCTTGACATGGAGATACGACAAGGTGAACAAAGACTTCAAGAACTCTTTATGGAAAGGGCTCACTTGAAGGAAAGAAGCACCACGTTGCAGGCTATAGTCAAGAACATGGAAGATAAGATCAAGAGGGACTTTCTTGATCCGAAACCTATTGGTTTGAAGAAAGAAAATGCATGTGTTGGCACACTTGGAAAAGAAGAAGACCACACTATGAGGATTGGTGCACTTTGCTTGGAAGGAGTCAATATATGTCGTATTGGAGCAATTAGACAGAATTCGAAAAGGAAAGAGCTTGAACCAATTCAAGCAGACCCAGGATCGGATTGTTCTATGGAGCTTCATGAGAAGAGATATGTGAAAAGGACTGTTAAGCCAAGGGCTAGTTCAAAAGACATATTGGAAGAGGAAATGTCGAAGAAGATTGCGGAAGTAAGGCGCAAGACAAGGAGGAGGAATGATGATGAAAGTTCCTTGGACTTGAGATTCGTGTCTACAACTGTACATGGGAAAAAGTTCTTTGCTTTGATAGACACGGGGGCTACCCATAGCTTCCTAAGTCGAAAGGCAGCTTCATCTCTTAGAAAGAGGAAGGCTAGCATCGAGAAAGAGTTGAGTGCTTTCAAGGCAGTCAATTCGAGGATGAAAGCAGTGACTGGTGCCATGAAAGGCACACATGTGAGAGTAGGGCCATGGTTTGGAAAGATAGACTTAAGAGTCATTGACATGGATGATCATTCTATGGTGTTGGGACGAGACTTCATGGTTGCAGCACAAGCCATACCAATGATGGACCGAGACATTCTCTTAATTATTGTGATCAATCTTAAACTATTTTCTGAACTTCTATTCTTATTGTCACCCTTAATATTTTGTCATCTTTCCGTATCGATTATATTAAAAAGAAAGTATAAATCATAAATCATAAACCATTTAAATATTTAGCTCGAACTCTTGTAGTAAACACCATACCTCAAGTCTCTCTTTCTCTCCAATATTATTAGGTTTAATTATTATAACACAAAAATCATTCTACATTGTCAATATTTTTTTGCGCTTACACTAAAATCAATGAACACTATTAATCCAATGACTTTACAAGTAATGTACCATCATACATGCAATTATATCAAATCAGAAATCAACACATTGGTAAACCATTTAAATATTTAGCTCGAACTCTTGTAGTAAACACCATACCTCAAGTCTCTCTTGCTCTCCAATATTATTAGGTTTAATTATTATAACACAAAAATCGTTCTACATTGTCAATAATTTTTTGCGCTTACACCGAAATCAATGAACACTATTAATCCAATGACTTTACAAGTAATGTACCATCATACATGCAATTATATCAAATCAGAAATCAACACATAATTTGTGACCGAAATCAATGGGGATTATCTGTTATAATATCAATTTACCACGTAGTAAAATGTAGGTTCACATTCTATCATTCATGTAGTTTTAAAAACTTCAGATGCCATGCCAAATTAGTAATTCAACTATCCAACAGAAACATTTAACATTAAATATCACATGCCATGCCAATTATAATTCAACTATCCAACAAAAACATTTAACATTAAATATCGCATGTCAAATGTAATTCAGATGACAACATTACTTCACATTCACATGCCAAAAGTACTAAAACCATCCAAAGAACACCGAAATCAATGAAAACTATTAATCCAATGACTTTACAAGTAATGTACCATCATACATGCAATTATATCAAATAAAAAATCAACATATATTGTAATGAAATCAATGGGGATTGTCTTGTTACAAGTAACATTTCAATTTACCACATGTGCAAATGTAGGTTCACATTCTATCATTCATGTAGTTTTAAAAACTTCAGATACCATGCCAATTATAATTCAACTATCCAACAAAAACATTTAACATTAAATATCACATGCCATGCCAATTATAATTCAACTATCCAACAAAAACATTTAACATTAAATATCACGTGTCAAATGTAATTCAGATGACAACATTACTTCACATTCACATGCCAAAAGTACTAAAACCATCCAAAGAACACTGAAATCAATGAACACTATTAATCCAATGACTTTACAAGTAATGTACCATCATACATGCAATTATATCAAATCAGAAATCAACATATACCGTAATGAAATCAATGGGGATTGTCTTGTTACAAGTAACATTTCAATTTACCACATGTGCAAATGTAGGTTCACATTCTATCATTCATGTAGTTTTAAAAAATTCAGATGCCATGCCAATTATAATTCAACTATCCAACAAAAACATTTAACATTAAATATCACATGCCATGCCAATTATAATTCAACTATCCAACAAAACATTTAACATTAAATATCACATGTCAAATGTAATTCAGATGACAACATTACTTCACATTCACATGCCAAAAGTACTAAAACCATCCAAAAATTAACTAAAACAAATTATATAATAACATTGTAATAAAATATGTCCAAAAATTGTAAATCTCACTTGAGTATCAAACTGTATCAAGTTTAACAAATTTTAAAACCATCTAAATTTTGAAATCAAATCTACTGTAAATCTTGTCCATCAAATGGAGGATCTAGCGTCCGGGTCTCGGGTAGCACCCTATCCTGTGAATAGGAAACCTACATACACAATGCACATGTACTTGAACATTAAAATTTGAAGTTTTAAAAATTAATGAGAATATATATATCTAGAACTTCATGTAAAAAACAAAATATAACAAAAAAATCATGCAATACCTCGTAAGGTTCCCTCTCCATTTGATGAACAGGTTCTGCCATAGAAACATCTGCAGTGGTAACCTGTACAATATACATGTATAGTTAAATATAAATATATATATATATACATAAATAATTTATATAAATTAAAAACTTTCAAATGAAAATGCACGTGTACATATATAAACTTATTTGAACAATAATATTAAAAAAAGAACTAAAGACAACTTGTTCAAATGTTGTGGATGTTCCTATCTCCGTCGCTAGAGTCCTCGGATTAAAAAAATCTTCTGCACGAACCTAAATTCAAAAAAATTTAAATAACTCAAAATATAGATCTCTCTCTCTATATATCTCAATTTTTAATCTAACTTTTTGAGGTAACATAAATTTTGAACTTGTGAAAAATTGTCCATACTTGTACATCTCCCAATGAAGTAGAAGGTATATCTCCTAAGGAAGAAGAAGGTACCACCATCCCAAAAACATCAGACGGAATCGGTACCTGTTAAAACATTTTATCAAATTATATATATATACATACATGTACATGTGTGGCAACAATTATTTATTTTAGAGTCACTTAAAAAACACTAACATACATGTGCCAACATATCATGATGGTCAGACCCATCTGCATCGTTTGAGCCAGAGGTTCCGAACGTAATATTAACATTTTCATCACGCATCATGCCTGAGAACTGCAAATGGTGTTTTAACATATAATCATACATTTTTGTTAGATTAATGTACACATACAAATAAATGTATACATGTGTACATACACATGTATTTATTACAAATTGTACACATGTATATGTAAATATAATTTCAAACCCCAAGGTCACTAACACATACCGTTCTGGTGCCCTCTTCCTCACGAAAAATTAGGTCTTGCAGACCATTGCGACAATTTATTGCGTATGTTCGGAGATCTTCAACATTCATGTTGTAAATCTCCTCATCTGTATGATAAACAAAATTGGCATGTGCATTTTCACGTGCTCTTTGTCGATTTAAGCCAATATCGACTCCACTCAATCCGCTATGAACATTTTCGATCATAACATCTCTTGCTTCACGACTTATTTGAGAAGTCGCATCCATCTCTGATCGCAAGGTTTCGACTCGAGACGGTCGACTCACCAATGGCGGCTCAGGGCGAGGCAACTCCACATCTCGCTTTGCGCCCTTACGTTGACATAATCGACCTCTCCCTGGGCCAAAAAAATCTGAAGGAAGATCATTGTAGTCGGGTTTCATACCCAAAAAAAATTCTGCATAAAACATTTGTGCAAAATAAAGAGGAACCTCATCGTTCCATGGAAGCCTTCCAAAGGCCGCAAGATGTCGACTATACAAATATTGTGCTTTGTCTGGGTGCTTGAAATACTGCACCTTCAACATTTTTATTTTTGGCCCTTCCTTATAATTAAACATTGACTTAGCATCATCTCTTGAAACTTTTTGTTTTATGTCCTGCCATTTATCGGGACCTATCACTGTTTCTTTTCTCTTTCTCATCAGTTCTACAAACGAATCAGTCGTTGGCCCCAAATTTTTGTACACTTTTACCATTTCACTCAATGAATGTGTAATTATTTCGAGGCTTTGTCTACTCTCAGCAGGTAGAGACAAAGCCTCGAGATCTCTTTGCAATTTTGCATGAAGGCTTTGACACCTTTGTAAGGTGCATTCCGCCATGTTCGTTTCCCATGGTATATCAGTAATCTCAGCCGGATAAGTTGTGCTGGGTTGACAGCCTTCTTCTTCAATGTAGCGCGCTACCCTGCGTCTTTTTTGACCACTGGCTCGAACATTTTCAGCCTCTGCATCAATATATATAAAATTTCGTATATTAGAAAAAACACGTGTAAAAAAAGTTGTACAAATTTAATGAAAAAATATTGAAATTGAGGGCAACCTTGATGTTGTTGGTTAACATCATCTCCAACATGACCCTGCTGAGAACCAACCCCGTAATGACGCTCGCCGGGAGAACCGTACCCACAGTGACCTCGTTGAGAACCAGCAGGGCTGATCGGGGCCTTCTGGGAATAAATATCACCCCCTTCCCACAACCTGCTACCACTCATACCTCGACCGGTTGAACCTTGGCCACGCTCCATGGATGGAGTAGAAACCCTTCTCCTCTTGCCTCCTAAAAATTAAAATATGAAACTTATTAAAAACTAATTTCACTCACAAAGTTAATAAAAAAATCAATTCCATATGTACACACATGTATGGAGATTTAAGATTATATTTAAATACCGTGAACATTCTCCGATCCCTGAACCTCCATATGGGATTCGGCTGATCTTCGTCTTTCATCCTCCATGATATATATCTATTGGTCGACATTCACAAAATAGATTTCAAAAAAACAATTTGTAATTTAGTGTACACAAATTATGTAGAACACAACTTTCAAACCAATAATTGATCATGTGTGAAACAAAATTTAATCGAAAAATATATTATAAAAATGATAAATTCACCAAATTGCGCTTTACATGGTGGGAGCACACTTGGTATAAAATTTACTACTTATACACTTTAGTTTGTGGGAGAAATGACACATGTACATAGTTTACCTTAAAGTTGTTGTGTTTTACGGGTATTAAAATGAAGAACTTCTATTTAGATCCATTCCAGAGATTGACTGTAGGGGCATTTACTAGATATGTCACCTTTATATGAACATAATTAGTACGCATATCTAATTTACATTACTTTAATATGTCATGCTTCTTTAATTTATCTTTTATAGATGACCGGAGCATCCCTTTTTAATCTATCCCTTTTGACTTCGGATATGTGGGCAATATTCATCTGCATATTTTTCTATCATAAAGCAGTGAGTAAAATTGTATTCCATTTGTATCAATGTTAAGGTTAAGCACATGGATTAAAGTTTTATATATTAGATGAGGAGGCTATGTATTACATATGGTCTTGAATGAGCTTTTGGACTCTTTAGATATATATCTAAAGAGTCCAAATTCTCATTCAAGACCATATGTAATCCTCATCTAACTTAGCAAGGGATTTACAATACTATATTTGAATTGGCTAGCTCCATTTCAAGATATTATGGTTATCCAAGAGGGATATAAAAAATGAAAAGAAGGATATTGAACTGTAGGTTATCCAAGTTGGACATAGAACCAGTGGAGAAACCTAAGGAAAAACTATGTTTCTAGGTCGAACCTTTGTAGAGGTTCCAGTACCTGAGAGTAAAATCTAGTTTGGGGCTGTTAAATCCAGTATGTTCTATATTTCTTACATTTCTGCCCTCCTATTTTTCTTTCCAATCAAGGTTTATAAAATAACATGAGAAGCAACATGAGACTTGGAACAATCATTTTCATTATCTATATGGAAGGCAAGAATGATTATATCCCCTTAAGCTTAAGCTTATGTAGTTTGTCAATTTTTATCATATATTTTTTGGTAAGGGTAAATGTTTTTTTATCTATAGTACAAGTCATGAGTTCCCAAATTTTACCTTATGTAAAGCATGATTCTAGGATTACTACAATTTGTACTTGGTTTTTTAAGAATATATCAAATAAAGTCTTTGAGAAGCAAATATGGCTTGTTCCTTAGAATTTGGCACTTAGAATTTCCATAACGCTTATAACCCCATCCTTACAATTTTTATAATTTCCATGATGAGACATTTGAATTTCCTTCCCCATATTTCTTGTTAATGATTATAACCTTAAAATGGCTAGTATTGGTTTGTCATCATCTTCTCAAAATGACCTGGCAGATGAAAATTTACCATGTCAATCATCATCACTTCACACCATCTCATACATGACCCCTTCTACATATTATATGCATGAATTTTTGGCATGTCATCCTCTCTACCTATCCCATGAATGATTGTGACAATAGGTGAATAAAATACAATTTATAAGCAAAGGATAGTTTCTAGTTTGTCCTCCTCCATCCGCCCCATAGCTAGTGATTTCTCAATTTTCCACTTCCAACTTTCTATTCTCGAAATTCATTAGCAGCTAATTTTATCGATAGCCACACCACACCTAGAAGTTAAAGAAATTATCATATACACTACTACATTAATGAACTCCTACGTTGTTTGTTATTGTAAAGTCCAATAACAAACAATGTTAATTGAGTTTAGTAGTGTATATAACAATTTCTTTGACTTCCAGGTGTGTTATGACTATTAGTAGAATTAACTACCAAAATGAATTTCCAAAATAAAATGTTGGAAGAGAAAAAATAGGCAATCACTGGATATGGAGTGGGTGGAGGAGGACAAAGTTATAGTGATCCCTTCCTTATCAAATTTCCTTTATTCACCTAATGTCACAATCAATCATGGTCTAGGTAGAGGGGATGACCTACCATAAATTCAATCATATAATGTGTAGAAGGGTCATATGTAGATGGTGTGAAACGATGATTACAAATATGGTAATTTTTCATCTACTAGGTCATTTTGAGATGATGATTACAAACCAGTGCTAGCCCATTAAAGGTTATAATCATTGGTGCCTAATGTGGGGTGGACAATTTAAATCAAGTTCGTATCAAAGTAAAATTTAGCTCATTTTAGTCAAGGTTAGTTAGAAGAATTAGCTATTGGTTTCTACCTTCAATTTCCTCTAAAAATGAATGTGTACGTGCTTTTGAGAGACATTAGAGGAATAAGGTCCAAATTTTTGATGAAAATGTGCTATGAAAGTAAAGGGTTTTAAAGGCAAGCATGTACAAGGCATAGTTGAGTACAAGGCATAGTTGAGCAAAATGTTCTTCAAGAAGGGCCTAATTATTTGGGTCTTGGTTATGGAAAACATGGAAAATGCTCCAAAGCCAAGGAGGCACATGAAGCTGTTCCAAGAAGGAATTTTATTTCGTGTTCATTACCTCAAGCTTGTGAAGTTTGTGTTCCTGATGAATGGAACATGTACATAGTTTACCTTAAAGTTGTTATGTTTTACGGATATTAAAATGAAGAACTTCTATTTAGATCCATTCCAGAGATTGACTACAGGGGCATTTACTAGATATGTCACCTTTCATAAAAGATGAGATCCAGAGGCTACCTGGCCCTTTACAGACTCTGCCTATAGAACTTGTAGAAGTAAACACTAGAGGCATTAACAATATCAAAGAATTTTTTCATGCTCAGACATGGGAATGTGTCTCTTTCCCTACACAAAAAAATAGTTCAAGGTAGTTAATCTTCATAGACATGTCATCAAGCAAGTCAATGTGATCATCCCTCCTTCCCTCCCTTGTAAAATAATTATGTTTTGCGGGTCAGAAAGCCAAAATATGGAGACAATTATCACCAAATCCAACGTACGATTATGCATGATGGAGAATCTCTAGCGCTTTCCCTTGTTAATATATTTAATAATCTCAATATTTATTTAAAAGTATCAATAGTATTTCGAAGACATCACATTGTTCAAATCTCATGGTCGAAATACTATTGATACTTTTAAATAAATATTGAGATTATTAAATATATTAACAAGGGAAAGCGCTAGAGATTCTCCATCATGCATAATCGTATGTTGATGCTTATAGAGTGAAAAAATTGAAAGAATCAACTTGTAGGGTCATTTTAATGGGGGGTGGAGAATTCAGGTCTAAAACCTTTTGGAGTCATTTTGAGGTATTAAATGACATTTCTAGGGGTCAAACGATTATATAATTTAAGTTGAAGGCCCATGAGATAAATATGACTTCTATGTGACATTTGTAAATTAAATCATCTATTTGTTGTGTTATATGAACATAATTGGTACGCATATCTAAAGAGTCCAAATGCTCATTCAAGACCATATGTAATCCTCATCTAACTTAGCCAGGGATTTTCAATACTATATTTGAGTTGGCTAGCTCCATTTCAAGATATTATGGTTATCCAAGAGGGGATATAAAAAATGAAAAGAAGAATGGAAAAGAGGATTTCATAATCGATGAGGGTCAAGATGATTCACATGATGAAGTACAACTAAAAGAAGCGCCATTGAAATGGTTTGCTGACAGATGGTTAGATTTCTTATCCAATTAAGCCCTAGCATGTATTTTGATGTTTCATGAATTTCTTTGCAAATTCAAAGTATGGTGCATGTTGCATGAGGCAAGATGTTGAAAGTA